>CP125978.1:123430727-123714414 GCA_030063025.1 Avena longiglumis
TCGGGGACAGGTTCAAGAAGCGGGAGGAGTTCCTGCAGATCCTCGAGGAAGGGGTCAAGCTCGTCTCCGGGTTCACCCTCGGCGACCTGTTCCCCTCGTCGTGGCTTGCGGGCTACATCAGCGGCACGGCACGGCTAGCGCAGGAGAACCACCGCAAGTGCTTCGAGCTCATGGACTACGCCATCAAGCAGCACGAGGAGCACAGGGCCGCTGCCGCGGCAAAGGGCACCATGGAAGAGGGAGAGGACCTGGTGGAAGTGCTCCTGAGGATACAGAAGGAAGGTGGCCTCGAGGTGCCTCTCACAATGGGAATCATCAAAGCGGTTATCCTTGTAAGTAGTACAACAGCTCCCTAATTAGCTAGTAGCTTGTTTGTTCTTACTTTGTTAGCTCGGATTCGAGATTTTCCATTCCTCTTCATTCCATCCGTTGATACTCCATGATTTTGCACTCTAGAGACCACAAGTCAATTGAACAAGAAATCAGGTTACTTCAGATTTTTGATTTGTAGGAATAGCAAAGGATTTTCATGGGAATGAAATCCTATGGATTTTTTCCTACGGCTGTCGTTTGATTTGTAGGAACAGAACCTATAGAAATTTTTCCTGTGACACTTTCCCTAGTTTATTTCATAGGAAAATTTACATTAGATCATAGGCTCTTGTAAAAATTCCTGTGAAGGAAAGGAAACTTGGAGGATTTCACTGGACATACCATACCAATCCTACGATTTTCCTATCCCTTCAGTTTTACTATCCTGCAAATCAAACAAACCCTTAAGTTGTGCATATCTGTACCTCTGTAGGATTTATTTAGTGCCGGGAGCGAGACATCAGCGACGACACTCAATTGGGCGATGTCGGAGCTTATGAGGTACCCAGATGTGATGCAAAAGGCACAAGCCGAAGTACGCAATAACCTCCGAGGAAAGGCCAAGGTGACCGATGATGACTTGACCGACCTCAAGTACCTTAGGCTTGTCATCAAGGAGACGCTGAGATTGCATCCACCGGCCCCGTTGCTTATTCCGCGGGAGGCCATGGAGTCATGCAAAATCCTTGGGTATGACGTGCTAAAGGGCACAACTGTTCTTGTGAATGCATGGGCGATCGGCAGAGACCCTAAGCACTGGGACGACCCTGAGGAGTTCAAGCCGGAGAGGTTCGATTCCGGAATTGTAGACTTCAAGGGCACAGACTTTGAGTACATACCGTTTGGGGCAGGACGAAGGATTTGCCCTGGAATGACATTTGCACAGGCCAGCATGGAGATCGTGCTCGCCTCGCTTCTCTACCACTTCGACTGGGCGCTCCCGGGCGGGGTGAAGCCGAGTGAGGTGGATATGGTGGAGGACATGGGCATCACCGTGCGGCGCAAGAACGACCTGCACCTGCATGCTGTCATCCGTGTGCCGCTGGCTTGATTCGGACTTAGTTGATTTGCGATCACAAATTTTCATAAATTTTCATACACTGCTCATCTTTATGTGACATCATGGCACATATAAGTAATGTTAAGCACTTCACTACAAATACAATTGTATGTCAAGTGCCGAGTTATAGACCGGTGTTATTGCATTTTGCAAATTTTCATACACTGCTCATCTTTATGTGACATCATGGCACATATATGTAATGTTAAGCACTTCACTACAAATACAATTGCGTGTCAAGTGCCGAGTTATAGACAGGTGTTATTGCATTTGCATCATATAGATTGTTTTTTCTTAAATTTACCGTGGAATCAAATAGGAAAAAAACTTCATCAGGCCTCGCTGTGGCCGCTCATAGGAAAAAAATTAGAGGATTTGATTCTCTGGATATTTTTTGAGGTAATAATGCTGGAGGTGCATGAACTTGTTCCACATGTGTAAACCTGTGCATCAAGTTGAAAATTAGTTCGGTCCAATACGCAAACTTGTCACGTGGGTGCAGTTTGGTACAAATCGTTCAAATTAGGCAAACTCCTTTGATCTGACGTGTCATGTAAGCTAAGTTCTAACACCACGGGTCTCACATGATGCTCGCACCTGGTTGGAGTTGTGTGTTGTAGCATCCCAGTTGTCTAACGCATGAGATCAACTATCCCACACATGACCTCGAGCTCGCAGCAGTTGTCTTTGCTTTGAAGCTATGGAGGCACTACTTGCTTGGCAACCGTTGTGAGATCTTTTCTGACCACAAGAGTTTGAAGTATATCTTCACTCAGCCTGATCTCAACCTTCGGCAGAGGAGATGGATTGAAGCAATCAATGATTTTGATTTGACCATCAACTACACTCCGGGCAAAGCTAATGTCATGGCCGATGCTCTCAGCCGCAAAGCTTATGTCAACAACCTCATGATGGAAGAGCAACAGCCTCTCTTGTGCGAGGAATTCCGTCAGCTCAACCTGGAAATTGTGGAACAAGGGCATCTCCTGAACCTTCTGGCTACTCCTCTCTTGGAAGAAAAGATTCGCTCTCGTCAGCTTGGTGATCCGCACACCAAAAAGATCATCTCTAAACTTGAGCTTCCGAAGTATGAGTCCTTCCACGTTGATGATCAAGGCCGCGTTTTCTTTGAACACCGGATGTTTGTTCCGAACTACCGGGTTTGAGAGAGCAAGTTCTTAAGGCGCATGATTCGGTTCTTTCTATCCATCTGGCAGCACAAAGATGTACATGGACTTTAAAACACAATATTGGTGGCCTGGTTTGAAGCGATATTGTGCCAAGTATGTATCGAATGTGATGTACGCATGAGTGAAAGTCCATCGAAACCTTTCGGTCTTCTTCAGCCATTGAAACCCCGGAATGGAAATGGGAGAAAGTAGAGATGGACTTCATCACTGCTTTCAAAGGTCATGAAGGGCAACAATGCAATCTTCGTTGTCATCGACGGGCTTTCTAAAGTGGCTCATTTCTTCCCGTCAAGGAAACAATTTACGGAATTCAGTTGGTGAGCTCTATATCACAGGATTGTCTCTACATGGGGTTCCGCTTGAAATCAGTTCAGACCGTGGAAGCATCTTCACTTCAAAGTTCTGGGAGTTTCCAAAATGCTTTGGGAACAAAGTTGAACTTCAGCACTGCTTACCACCCTCAGTCGCAAGGACAAGTGGAAAGGATCAATCAGATTCTGGAGGATATGCTTCGTGCTTGCGTCATCTCTTTTGGCATGAAGTGGGAGGAATGTCTTCCTTATGAATTCTCTTACAACAACTTCGGAGAGTCGAAGATGGCACCATTTGAGGCTCTCTATGGTTGCAAGTGCAGAACTCCGATTGGTTGGTCAGGTGCAGGAGAAAGAATCTGGTTTGGCCCTGACATTGTAACTCAAGCGGAGGAGAAGGTGCATATCATTCTTGAGAACGAAGATTGCTCAAAGTCGTCGGAAGAGCAATTATGACAGAAGCTTACCGGACATGGTGTATGCCCTGGTGATATCGTTTACCTCGTGTCACTCCATGAGAGGCACACACCGCTTTATCAAAGGAAAGCTGGCTCCTAGATACATCGGTCCTTTCAAGGTTCGTGGGAGAAGAGGAGAAGTTGCTTATGCCCTTGAGCTCCCGGAAAAACTCAAAGTCCATGATGTTTTCCACATCTCTCAGCTCAAGAAGTGCTTCAAGGATCCCGGCAGGACCGTGGATCATGAGCTAATCGATCTCCAAGAAGACCTGTCTTATCAAGAACACCCTACAAAAATCCTTGAGACCGTAGAAAGAAGGACTCGCAACAAGTCCATCAAGTTCTGCAAGGTGCAGTGGTCACACCATTCTGTTGATGAAGCCACTTGGGAACGTGAAGATGAACTCCGTGCCAACTATCCTACCCTCTTTGTGTCTTCTTCTTCTTCCTAGAATCTCGGGGCGAGATTCCTGTTTAGTGGGGGAGAGTTGTAGCATCCCAGTTGTCTAACACCTGTAATGCTACTTGATCTAGCAATAAAATGGCTACTTCCTACATATAATTGTTGCATCATCATGTTATCATGCTCATGTCATCATGCCACCTTGCATTTGAGCATCATACAAAAACCCTTTTGTTTTGGTTCTTATCTCATATGCATTAATATTTGTATTGCCTCTTGATATTGTATTTGGTTCTTGATATATTGTTAAATGCCCAAGTTGATTTGGGGGCATATCTTTTATTGACTCCACCACCCTTTCTTTCACCACTTTGTAATTCCACCATCCAATTAATATGAGCTAGGCATTTTAATTGAGTTTACTTCTAGCCCATGTGGGTTGGGTGGTTCCCACTCATAATCTTTTGCTTGGCCTTACTCCATCTTTGGGAATGCACATAAACAAATGCCATGGGATATTATTTTGTTCTCACAAGATAAAAACCTAGCATTTAATGCATGGGCATGGGCCATGCAACCATCATCAACTTTGGGCATCTTATGGTTTTATTTGAATTCTTGAGTGGGTTATCTCTGTCTTTGTTCCTGCTTTTGGGCTGGATCCTTTTCAATCTTGCTCATACCTCATCACCTCTTTTCTTCTTTCTCTTTTGGCCATCTTGTTGAGCTTGTGTGGATCATGCTTGATCTAATCAAGAAACCAAACCCTCTATCTCTCTCCCTCTCTCTTACCCTCTAGCTAAACCCTACCCCCCTAATCACCATACCCCATCAAACCCTAAACCCTACCCCCCTCTTTAAACCATCCCCATCCTTGCATGATTTGTGGACATGCACAAGCCCTAAACCCCCCCTCTCTCGGCCTATCTCTCACCTAGCTAGCCCCATCATACCACCTAGCTAACCACCCCAAACAAAAAACCCTGGCCGAGCCATGCCTCTCTCTCTCTCTCGGCCCCTCCTCTCTCTACCATGCACCTTGCCCCTGGACACCCTCTCCCAGCCCCACCCTCTCTCTCTCTCTCTTTCCACCAAACCCTAAGACCAACCCTTGCCAAGCTCAACCCTAGACCCGAGCCTACCTCTCCTTTCTCTCTCTTCTCTCCTGCTGTGGCCCCGAGAGCCTCCCTGGCCCCACCATGACCACTGGCCCTGGCAGCCCTCCCCAGACCTGCCTGCCTCCATGCCGAGCACGTGAGGAGGAGAGCAAAGGTGGCCAAGCCACCTTCCCTCCCACGCCAACCACCTCACCCCGTTCTTATCTGCCTCCTCTCTGCCTCTCCCAGATTCCCCAGAGGCCTGCCTCGCCTCCTTCTCCTCACACCACCATCTACCCGGCCGGCCACCGGACTCCTTCCTCCGTCGATCCGGAGGCGCAGTGGCAGCGTGTCGAGGAGTACTAGGAGACCCTGCGGCCGCCTCGTGCAGACATGAAGGAGGCCCAGAACCCCTGCAGCGAGCCCAGCGGAACCCTAGCTCACGATGCGCCAGCCTCGCCGACGACCGTGACCGCCTCGAGCCGATCCATCTACACCGACGCCCTCACGGTGAGCCCACGGACCCCCTAGACCTGCTCCTGGCCCTCTTCGTTTCCTGTCGGCGCCGTCGTGCGTTTCAGCAGCCTGCTTGGCATCGCTCG
This sequence comes from Avena longiglumis, assembly GCA_030063025.1. NCBI lineage: Eukaryota > Viridiplantae > Streptophyta > Magnoliopsida > Poales > Poaceae > Avena > Avena longiglumis. The sequence continues at coordinate 123,436,221 of CP125978.1, forward strand.
GCGCGTCTGCCGCTCGCGCCAAACCCTATCTAGCAGCGAGAGCAACCACGCAGCAACCTTCCCGCGCGGCGGCCGCCTCATACACGCCCGAGAACGCGTTCGATCCCACCCCGCTACATCGCCGGCCGTCCTGAGCGGAAGAAAAAAGATGCAGCGTTGGCACTTTGCACTTAACCCCCTGCCCTTTTGCCGCTCAACCCGCGATCCCCGACCCCACTGCGTGTCTGCGGGTTTTGCAAAAGGCTCTCGACTAGTTGCAATCGACCCCTCCCTCCTGTCACTGTCTTGGCGTGTCGGTCGACTGGCCCCGTCGGCCAGCGATGGCTTCGTCTGCTGGTACCAAAAGACTTTCTGTTTCCCTGTTTAATTCAAATCTTTTTCAAATTAAATTAAATTCAAATTTCAATTCTGTTTTCAAAGAACTTTAAAAATTGTAAATCCAAATTTAACATATCATATATGTTTTTGAATCAGAAAAATGTGAGGATTTCAAATATGCTATCCAAATTACCTTTTGCACATTTAAAATTTCAAGTTGTTTTAAATTACAATAAAATGCTCCTGGACCTTAATTAATTAATAACTCTAGTTCTATAACTCCGAATTTGACAAATGATATGTCTAAAATGATCAGATCGACGAGACTTTTCTGTTTATGCTATCCATGACTTAAATTGCAGCATGCATCATATAAATATATAGTATACAACAACTATTATGACAATAAAATGTGACCAAAACCCAATAAAAATGTTATTTCTTGTATTCTACACCTCACCCATGCCATGCTACATTATTGCCATGCAACTTGTGCATCATTCATCATGGCATGATTGTTTGTAGCGCATTTATTTCTATGCTTGTGCACTTTATTTATGTTGGCCCTTGTTTGTTTGGTTCTTCTTCGAATAGACACTGAGCAGGGGATATATCAAGAGAACCAGGAGCACTATCCAGATCCGTCTCTCGCTCCAGGCAAGCACTACCACATGCTTGCATACATACAGTATCTATTGCCTCTATCTTATTCTTGCATCATTGAGTCGCGATTGTATTAAATTGAATCCCAAGTATTGCATAGCCTTTACTTTTAAACCCCACCAAGCTTGTTCCTCCATCCCATGAGCCATTACTACAGGAGTTGTTTGAGCCATGCGAGTCGTGAAACGACATGTGTAGGGTATGTGAGTCGATGGATAACGGGTACCTAAACAACTTAACTTTGGTAATGGGATAACTAATGAAAGTGGCACGGTGAGCAACATCTGCTATTTGGTTTTCATCACTTGTGTCCGTAAGACCCAGTACTTGATTCCTGTTTCCGAATATTCGCTATCCACATCCGGGAGGCTTATGGGACCCTGAGCGAGCTTGATTGATCTTATTTCTTGGGGCCACAAACTAGTTTGAGGTTTTATTTACTATCTGTACTTATGCCATGTTTCTTTGCTTTATTTACGATTGTGCGAGGAGCACTATACTGTTTAGGTAAGCGGTGTTTTTGCGGTATCGACAAGCCAGTCACACTTCCGGTTCCCTCGTTTACCATTGTCGCAAACCTTGAGTCCGTCTCGAGTCGGCTAACCGTTCGGGTCTACTCAATGGGGTGGCCCCTAAAATAATTCTGAATCCTGTGATTGCTTTGTCGTGAAGGTCTCGTTGGGTTTTGATTTGGTTTTCGAGGTTGATCGTGTGTGTTGCTATTTGTGCACCCTGCGGTAAAACTTTGAAAGCCGTGTCGCGGTTATGGGCGACTTGGAGACAGTTCTCGATCATAGACAAGTATAACTAAAGTACCGTTTAATCTGACTAAGTAATTGACTAGTAAATAGTGCAACATTCATGGAATGATTAATAAAATTGCCAACGGATGGGGGGTTGTTCGTCCGTTTCCTCGTTGGTAAGCGAGGAGGAGGATGGATCGATGGAATTCTTTGTTATAATGTTGTCATTAATTCCGGACATCCGTCTATCATTGGTTAGGCGGATGGTTAGCGTTTATCTTTAGAAGCTAGGGTTTATCTTTGCTGCAATTCGTCACCCAGGTTGAGTCCCCTTTAGAGGCATAAAGACTTCTTGAGTACCCTTAGGGTCTCACCACGATAAATTATTGGTTCGGATGAGCAGGTACACTCGCGGGGCCGGATCTTTGGGTGGAAGAGGGCGATGATGTGGGCAATGATCGTTCGGTGTAGAGATTAGGAGCGAGGATCCGTGAGATCGTAGGCGGGATGTGCTTATTTCGATGGCATCTTATGCCGATTTGCTTCTTATCCGTCGGACTTTGTTTTGCCGCTTCCTTGATACTCGATGTGTGATGTGAGAAATTATCCTAAAATATTATATCTATCTAGGTCATTTGAATCTTGGTATGGCGTTGCTATATTCCTTTTTCTAGATGGAATGGCTCGATGTACTTTTGTATGGTGGCTTGCATACATACTCATTTGTGCATGTAGTTGATCCCTTCGCCGATTCACCTGGCCGTCTGAGTCGATGAATTGGAAGTGGTTGGGATGGCGAAAGGTCTACCCGTGAGTGGCTTTTGGGGCCCCACTGCTATTTCAACCACTTCCGCTCATCCGGGCTCGTATCTAGGGCGTAATTCACCGAGGAGTTACAATTGTTATCGAGCCATCCCGACCTTGAGTCTCAAAGCGGTGGTTGTCGATCTAGCAAATATTTTGGTAGTTATGTATACTAGGGAAAAACAAAGCGGAGTAGGACTGCTTCCATTTTCTTCTTACCCACCACCCACCCTTTTCTGGTAAGGAAGTGTAACGTTTCCAATCCTCTTCTTAAAATTCAAACTAGGATTCACGTGTTCTGGGTTTCCGTAGTACCATAGGTTGTGTGTGTGTGTGTGTGTGTGTGTGTGTAATCCCTTGTCTATCTGTTGCATCCAAGTTGTTATCTAATCAGCCTTTGGTTATCAACTGTTGGTACATTCCATACCGACAGGCTTTTGCAAACCGACGCGATCTATCTGATTCGTTGTAAACCGACGCAATCTGTCTTACTCTTTGTTATCCGATGTTATCTTGTTTGGGGTGTTCGTTTCCGTAGTTACCAATCTTTAGGTTCAACGTAAGAAAAAGGGGGTTAGGATATGTGTTCCACTTATTCATGTGCGGAGTAATGATTTGAGTGCGGGATGGAGTCGCGACCATACCACTACTCTTATCATTCGCTTTTGTATATTGAATCGGTAGAGTCACTAATCTTGATTTGTTAATTAATTTTGCGCATCTATTGGTATTTTAATGCCGAAATTTGTGGAAAATATTTCTTTGATATATTTGTGTACCACACTCCTTTTCAGTCGTGTGCGATATGCTTAATATCTTCTAGGTGCTTTGAACTTTGTTGATATTTTAATATCATCTTAGTAAATTGTATCCTTTAATCTTGGTTAATTCCATCTTGGTACTATTTTGGATTACTATTATTCTCCATTATAATCTTGACTTGTGTTTATATCAATCAGGATGGCTCCACCACGCGTTCGATGAGGACATACCACTGGCGGGCTCATGCCGTCACATCGCCAATGCTTTGGCGGCAATGCGGAGAACCGGCGCTTTGAGGAAAGTGTCGGGAGGAGCGAGTTTGCTCCTACCTCCACCTCCCAAGCGAGGAGACATCAAAGCTTCACGAAATTCAACCCTCGCCAATTTGATGTTTCGATCGACCCTTTGGATGCGGATGATTGGTTGCGTGAGATTTCAAGATTACTCGAGACTGCTGATGTTCCTGAGCAGGAGTGGGTAAAGTGTGCTACTCACCTTCTGAAGGGAGATGCAGCTCTCTGGTGGGAGAATTACTTGAAGGCAAGCTGCACTGGTTTTCAGCCTACTTGGGAACGGTTCACTGGAGCGTTCAAAGAGCAGTATCTGTCAGAAATTGTCATGGAGAGGATGAAGGAAGCTTTTCTCAACCTCAGGGAAACGATAATGTCAACACCTATATCGGGAACTTCATGAATCTTTCTCGTTATGGTGGCGATGAGATGTCGATGACGGGAAGAAGCAAAAGAGGTTCGAGCAAGGGCTCAATGCATCGATCAAGTATGCAATCACACATGCAAGGCGGCATCTTTTCGGAACTTGACACAGCTCTGCAAGAGGAGGAAAGTAGGCAAGTGTTTGAGGAGTCCAAGAAACACAACTGGATGCATCAAGCTCTTGACTATGACACTCCTTCTAAGCGGCGTTCTGGGTTCCTAACACCCCACCGTCGCTCCGGCTCACCAAGACACGCAAATTACGTCAAGGTCACCAAACTTCACCACTGCGGCTCCCAGGGGCTACAACCACCACTACCCTGGAGCGCCTGGCGGAGTCCCTGGCTACGTTGCTCCACGTCCACCTGGTGCTTGTTTCACATGTGGAGATCCTGGACATCTCAACTGGGCATCCGTTGAAAAACAAAGCTCTTCCTCCACCCCCGCCAAGATCTGCAGCAAGCTCTCCTTTGGTTCGTGCACCACCACCTCGGGTTGTCAACATCAACACTAAGCCCGGGTCTACTGTTGCTCGTGCCAACTGCGTCAACGCCGCTCAAGCTGAGCATGCACCTGGAGTTGTGATGGGTATGCTTTCAGTTAACTCAGTCCCTGCACGAGTTTTGTTTGATTCTGGTGCATCGCATTCGTTTGTTTCTATCAAGTTTGCAAGTGAGAATGGGTTAGCGTCGGATCCTCTTCTCAAGCGGTTAATGGTTCTTTCTCCTGGAGCAACAATGGCAGCTTCTAAAATCAGCCATGGCAATCAAGTTGAGATTGGTGGCTCTTCGTTCTCGGCTTCCTTAATTGTTACAGGCAATTCGACATTGATGTCATCTTGGGCATGGATTGGTTAACAGCAAATGCAGCTGTGATTGATTGTCTTTGAACGCCGTTTCTCTGAAGATCCTCAAGGCCATATAGTCTTTTCTCCAAGTCGACTCTGCTGTCCAGCTTTTCTCCTTGGCGGCTCAATGATGATGCTATGGAAGCTATTCGAGTGTCTTTGGTCTGTGAGTTCCCAGATGTCTTTCCTGAAGAGTTGCTGGGTATGCCTCCGGATCGTGAGGTTGAGTTTGTAATTGAGCTTGAACCTGGAACGGCTCCTATCTCCAAGCGGCCTTATAAAATGGGTCCTTCTGAGTTGGCTGAACTCAAACGACATCTTGATGAACAAGAGAAGTTGGGTTTCATTCAACACAGTACTTCTTCTTGGGGTAGCCCAACAATCTTTGTGAAGAAGCGTGACAGGACTGATAGACTTTGTGTTGACTATCGGGCTCTCAATGCTAAAACCATCAACAGGGGCGGATCTAAACGGGCTAACCCTGATGCACAGGCAACAGGGTCCAAATTATTTTTTAGCGACACTTACTATGTAATTTGGCCAGGTGCATCAGGGTGGACTGCGTGTGGTGCATCAGGGACTAGGTAGAGCCGGCTGCTGTCGTCCGGTCCGGCACGCGAGTCCTGCTCCAGTGCTCTGTACATACGTGCCACGCGAGGCAATTTTTGTTTTGCCTTGGTTTCTATCGATCCCCACGGCCCATATGCTCACAGCGTTTCGTATGTCTTGTCGTCTAACGATCTCCACAGTCCACGCGTTGCCTCTTTCCGATCGATCCGGAAAAGCGGCGTTAGCCGTCGCGATCAACGAGTTGCAGGTCTCGTAATCCTCGCGTATCGCGGGGCGAGCGGCGAGCTTGCGATTGCACGCGACGGCGTCTTGGCGGCTCCTTGGATCGAGCAATTTTCTCTTAATTCTCTTACGCCCGGGACGCTAGTCCGCCTACTCCCTGTTCCTTCATCCCGTGAATTCTAGATTCAATTTTTGCGGTTATTTTTAATTTGTCTTTGTTCTATTGTGGCTAAAGTTAAAAAAAGTAGATGAAATCAATTTGTGTATTGGGTAGATGAAAGATCGGGATATATCACGTCCATGTGTTCTTAGTCAATTTTTCAACTCTGATAGATATTTATTTGTTGAATATAGGTGTACTATGGATAGGTTTATTCTCAAAAGAAAAGCCTCATCACAAGATGTCAAGACATGAATTGGGAAGAAGAGATTCAAGATGATCCGGGGAAGAGAAAATTGATAGAACATTATCATCCTAATTTGAAAGAACTTGTAAGAAGAAAATGCTTGGTTAATGGACCTTGCCAACCAAGAGAATTTAATTTTCCATATTCGTTTGGGGTGAAAAGCGGAAGGTTCAATCTGATTGGTTTGATGATTTTGGAAGCTGGCTTGAATATAGTGAAGAGAAGGACAAAGCATATTGTTTTTGTTGTTTCTTGTTTAGGACCGTGGCATTAAGAAGGAAGTGGAGTGCGAGGCATTTGTTTTGAATGGTTGGAATACCGGGCGTGAAGGCAAGACTAAAAGACCATGTTGGAGATGTGGATAGCATCCATAATCAAGCAATGAAGAAATGTATTGATTTGCTCAAGCGAGACCAACATATTGATGTTGTTATTAATATTCAAAGTGAAGCTGCCAAGAAGGCTTATTTTACTCGATTAAATGCCTCAGTTGACACAGCTAGGTTGTTGCTCAAGCAAGGATTACCTTTTCGAGGCCATGATGAGTCGAAAAACTCCCACAATAAAGGTAATTTTTTAGAAGTCCGTGACTTCTTAGCTGAGCATGATCCAGTTTTAGGCAAGGCTATGGGAAAAGATGCTGCAAAGAATGCTTTGATGATTGCTCCAGGTCGTAAAGATATCGCTGAAGGTTTTGCACATGAGATAGTGCAATCTATTCTTAAAGAAATTGGCAATAATGTGTTTTGTTTGCTTGTTGATGAATCCAGGGATGTCTCTTGCAAAGAACAAATGGCAGTGGCCCTAAGGTATGTTGATAGTTCTGGAGATTCTAAAGAAAGTTTTGTTGGTCTTGTTCATGTTAAAGAAACAAATTCTCCATACCTCAAGGCTGCAATTGATTCTCTATTTGCAAAATACAAGCTAAGTTACAATCAAGTCAGAGGACAAGGATACGATGGTGCGAGCAATATGCGAGGTCAGTTTAATGGTCTTAAATCACTGATAATGAGAGAAAATAACACGGCTTATTATGTCCATTGCTTTGCTCACCAGCTTCAGTTAGTTGTTGTGGCTGTGGTTAGAAAGCATAAAGAAGTTAGTAATTTTTTTAGTATGATTGCTACATTGTTAAATGTAGTGGGTGGATCTGCCAAACGAAGGGATATGATTAGAGATATCAATCTTGAAGAAATGAGCAAAGCTTTAGGATGTGGGCAACTTACAACCGGTACAGGGCTAAATCAAGAGCAATGCCTTCAAAGACCAGGAGACACTCGTTGGGGTTCTCATGCCAAAACACTTAAAAGTTTAGTTGACCTCTTTCGATCAGTTATTAAAGTTCTAGAATATGTGGGAGAAGAAGACACCGATAGAACAAATAGAGACTTAGCAAATGGTCTCTTAGTGTATTTTCAGTCCTTTGACTTTGTGTTCTATTTGCATCTCATGTTGACAATTCTTACAACTACAAAACACATCATTAGCACTACAACGGAAGGATCAAGACATAGTAAATGCCATGAAATGTGTGAAGTCAACTAGAACTGTTTTGAATGAACTTAGAGAACATGGATGGGAATCCTTCTAGTTGAAGTTCATGGTTTACGTGAGAAACACGATATTGAAGAGTTTGATATGGATGATGCCTATGTTAATCCAAAAGAGAAGGCAGTGCTGGAATTACCAACAAACATCACTATCAAGTTGATTGCTTCAATGATGTTTTTGATTGGCTAGTTCAAGAGCTTGATGGTCGATTCGGTGAGACATCCTCCAATTTGCTTATTTGGTCGGCGTCTTTGAGTCCAAGAGACTCTTTTCGTGATTTTGATTTGGAGAGTTTGATAAATTTGGCTAAACTATATCCTCAAGATTTTGATTACGGAGAGTGAGGATCTTGATAAGGATCTCGCCTCTATATTGGCGATGTACGGACAGATGATAGCTTTTCTAACATATCAACAATCATTGAGCTTTCTAAGAAAATGGAGACAAGGAGGCACATTATGTATCCTTTGTTTTATAGATTGTTGAAACTAGTGATTGTGTTGCCTGTTGCCACTGCTACAGTTGAGAGGTGCTTTTCAGCCATGAAACTAGTGAAAACATTTTTGCGCAATCGCCTCAATGATGAAAGTTTGAGTGATGATGTTATTTGTTATGTGGAGAAAGAAGAGATGAAGAAAGTGACCAATGATCAAGTGGTTAAGTATTTCATGGCTTTGAGAAATCGAATGTACTAAACAAAGGTAATGTGAAAACATTAGCTACTTGATTACTGTAAATGTGGTCATTCAACTATTCCACTTGAAAACTGAAATTACTTATTTTATTTTGCAGGCTGTTGAGCATACGTTCTTGATGATGTATTTTGGAATTCGTAAATGCAAGACATGTTTTGCAAGTAACTTTGTCCTTTCTTTCATCCATATAGTAAGATTTTTGTTTTCTGTTAGTACGTGTTTCTTTGTACTATACACTGTCACTTATTATGTTGTATTAAATACTTAGAAGATACAAATCGTACTTTTATATAGTAGACTGTTGGTTAAAAATTATGTTCTAGTAAAATGGTGCATCAGGGTGACTCGAGCTCCAGCTCCGCCCCTGACCATCAAGAACAAATATCCCCTCCCGCTGATTAATGATCTCTTCGATCACCAAGCTGGAGCTGTGGTGTTCTCTAAGCTGGAATTAAGAAGCGGTTATCACCAAATAAAGATTCGCAAGGAAGATGTGCCCAAAACAGCTTTCACCACCCGCTATGGCCTGTATGAGTACACGGTCATGTCTTTCGGTCTCACCAACGCACCTGCTACCTTCTCGAGGCTGATGAACTCGGTTTTCATGGAGTACCTTGATAAGTTCGCTGTGGTCTATCTGGATGACATCCTGGTCTATTCTAAGTCCAAGGAAGAGCATGGAGAACACCTTCGGTGTGTCCTAAACAAGCTTCGTGAGAACCGCTTGTATGCAAAGTTCTCAAAGCGTGAGTTTTGGCTGCCTGAAGTAACCTATCTTGGTCATGTCATCTCTGCCAAGGGCATTGCAGTCAACCCGGAAACTGTGAAGACAATTGTTGAATGGCTTCCTCCTGTTAATGTCAAAGAAGTGCGGAGTTTCCTCGGTTTGGCTAGTTATTGCCGTCGCCGCTCGTTCAGAACTTCAAGATAGCGAAGCCTCTTACCGATCTCCTCAAGAAAGGCAAGAAATATCTTTGGACTCGCATGTCAAGCAAGTTTTGAGACACTCAAAGAGAAGCTCACTTCCACACCAGTCTTGGTTCCTCCGGATACATCTAAGCCTTTCCGGATATTCGGTGGCGCCTCTTTGCAAGGATTGGGTGCGGTCCTTATGCAAGAGAAATGTGGTTGCTTATGCCTCTCGGCTTGAAGACGCATGAGATCAACTATCCCACACATGACCTCGAGCTCGCAGCGATTGTCTTTGCTTTGAAGCTATGGAGGCACTACTTGCTTGGCAACCTTGTGAGATCTTTTCGACCACAAGAGTTTGAAGTATATCTTCACTCACCTGATCTCAACCTTGGCAGAGGAGATGGATTGAAGCAATCAATGATTTTGATTTGACCATCAACTACACTCCGGGCAAAGCTAATGTCATGGCCGATGCTCTCACCGCAAAGCTTATGTCAACAACCTCATGATGGAAGAGCAACACTCTCTTGTGCGAGGAATTCGCCACTCAACACGAAATTGTGGAACAAGGGCATCTCCTGAACCTTCTGGCTACTCCTCTCTTGGAAGAAAAGATTCGCTCTCGTCAGCTTGGTGATCCGCACACCAAAAAGATCATCTCTAAACTTGAGCTTCCGAAGTATGAGTCCTTCCACGTTGATGATCAAGGCACGTTTTTCTTTGAACACCGGATGTTTGTTCCGAACTACCCGGGTTTGAGAGAGCAAGTTCTTAAGGAGGCGCATGATTCGGTTCTTTCTATCCATCCTGGCAGCACAAAGATGTACATGGACTTTAAAACACAATATTGGTGGCCTGGTTTGAAACGATATTGTGCCAAGTATGTATCAGAATGTGATGTCTGCCGCAGAGTGAAAGCTGTCCATCAGAAACCTTTCGGTCTTCTTCAGCCATTGAAACCCCCGGAATGGAAATGGGAGAAAGTAGAGATGGACTTCATCACTGGCTTTCCAAGGTCGCAGAAGGGCAACAATGCAATCTTCGTTGTCATCGACAGGCTTTCTAAAGTGGCTCATTTCTTCCCCGTCAAGGAAACAATTTCTGGAATTCAGTTGGCTGAGCTCTATATCAACAGGATTGTCTCTCTGTATGGGGTTCCACTTGAAATCAGTTCAGACCGTGGAAGCATATTCACTTCCAAGTTCTGGGAGAGTTTCCAAAATGCTTTGGGAACAAAGTTGAACTTCAGATCGCTTACCACCCTCGATCGCAAGGACAAGTGGAAAGGATCAATCGATTCTGGAGGATATGCTTCGTGCTTGCCATCTCTTTTGGCATGAAGTGGGAGGAATGTCTTCCTTATGCTGAATTCTCTTACAACAATGACTTCGGAAGAGTCTCAAGATGGCACCATTTGAGGCTCTCTATGGTCGCAAGTGCGAACTCCGATTGGTTGGTCAGTGTGAGAAAGAATCTGGTTTGGCCCTGACATTGTAACTCAAGCGGAGGAGAAGGTGCATATCATTCTTGAGAACCTGAAGATTGCTCAAAGTCGTCAGAAGAGCAATTATGACAGGAAGCACACGGACATGGTGTATGCCCCTGGTGATATCGTTTACCTTCGTGTCACTCCCATGAGAGGCACACACCGCTTTGGTATCAAAGGAAAGCTGGCTCCTAGATACATCGGTCCTTTCAAGGTTCGTGGGAGAAGAGGAGAAGTTGCTTATGCCCTTGAGCTCCCGGAAAAACTCAAAGTCCATGATGTTTTCCACATCTCTCAGCTCAAGAAGTGCTTCAAGGATCCCGGCAGGACCGTGGATCATGAGCTAATCGATCTCCAAGAAGACCTGTCTTATCAAGAACACCCCACAAAAATCCTTGAGACCGCAGAAAGAAGGACTCGCAACAAGTCCATCAAGTTCTGCAAGGTGCAGTGGTCACACCATTCTATTGATGAAGCCACTTGGGAACGTGAAGATGAACTCCGTGCCAACTATCCTACCCTCTTTGTGTCTTCTTCTTCCTAGAATCTCGGGGCGAGATTCCTGTTTAGTGGGGGAGAGTTGTAGCATCCCAGTTGTCTAACACCTGTAATGCTACTTGATCTAGCAATAAAATGGCTACTTCCTACATATAATTGTTGCATCATCATGTTATCATGCTCATGTCATCATGCCACCTTGCATTTGAGCATCATACAAAAACCCTTTTGTTTTGGTTCTTATCTCATATGTATTAATATTTGTATTGCCTCTTGATATTGTATTTGGTTCTTGATATATTGTTAAATGCCCAAGTTGATTTGGGGGCATATCTTTTATTGACTCCACCACCCTTTCTTTCACCACTTTGTAATTCCACCATCCAATTAATATGAGCTAGGCATTTTAATTGAGTTTACTTCTAGCCCATGTGGGTTGGGTGGTTCCCACTCATAATCTTTTGCTTGGCCTTACTCCATCTTTGGGGATGCACATAAACAAATGCCATGGGATATTATTTTGTTCTCACAAGATAAAAACCTAGCATTTAATGCATGGGCATGGGACATGCAACCATCATCAACTTTGGGCATCTTATGGTTTTATTTGAATTCTTGAGTGGGTTATCTCTGTCTTTGTTCCTGCTTTTGGGCTGGATCCTTTTCAATCTTGCTCATACCTCATCACCTCTTTTCTTCTTTCTCTTTTGGCCATCTTGTTGAGCTTGTGTGGATCATGCTTGATCTAATCAAGACACCAAACCCTCTATCTCTCTCCTCTCTCTTACCTCTAGCTAAACCCTACCCCTAATCACCATACCCCATCAAACCCTAAACCCTACCCCTCTTAAACCATCCCCATCCTTGCATGATTTGTGGACATGCACAAGCCCTAAACCCCCCCTCTCTCGGCCTCTCTCTCACCTAGCTAGCCCCCTCATACCACCTAGCTAACCACCCCAAACAAAAAACCCTGGCCGAGCCATGCCTCTCTCTCTCGGCCTCCTCTCTACCATGCCCGCCCCACTGCCACCCTCCCTGGCCCCACCCCAGCTCTCTCTCTCTCTCTCTCTCTCTCTCTCTTTCCACCAAACCCTAAGACCAACCCTTGCCAAGCCCAACCCTAGACCCGAGCCTACCCCTCTCCTTTCTCTCTTTTCTCTCCTCACCAGGCCCAGAGCCTGCCTGGCCCCACCATGACCACCGCCCACTGCAGCCCCTCCCACTGCTGGCCTCCATGCCGAGCACGTGAGGAGGAGAGCAAAAGGTGGCCAAGCCACCTTCCCCAGGCCAACCACCTCACCCCCGTTCTTATCTCGCCTCCCTCTCTGCCTCTCCCAGATTCCCCAGGCCCCGCCGCCTCCCTTCTCCTCACCACCATCTACCCCGACGCCGGCCACCACCGTCGGACTCCTTCCTCCCCGTCGATCCGGGAGGCGCAGGCGAGCAGCAGCGTGTCGAGGAGTACTAGGAGACCCCCTGCAGCCGCCCCGTGCACGGAACCGCGAAGAGGAGGCCCCAGAACCCCTGCCCCAGCGCGAGCCCGACGGAACCCTAGCTCCGCCGGTGCGCCAGCCTCGCCGACGACCGTGACCGCCTCGAGCCGATCCATCTACACCGACGCCCTCACGGTGAGCCCACGGACCCCCTAGACCTGCTCCTGGCCCTCTTCGTTTCCTGTCGGCGCCGTGCGTTTCGTCGAGCAACTGCTCAGCAGCCACGGGCGTCTGCGCTGGCTGCGCCAAACCCTATCTAGCGTGGGAGCAACCTCAAGCAACCTTCCCACCACCGCAGCCTCTATCGCGCGCCGAGAACTGCGTTCGATCCCCACCCCGCCTGTCACAGGCCGTCCACAGACGCGGAAGAAAAACAGTGCACGCGTTGGCACTTTGCACTTAACCCGCCTTTTTGCTCAACCCGCGATCCCCGACCCCACTGCGTGTCTCTGGTTTTGCAAAAGGCTCTCGACTTTAGTTGCACCCACCGATCTCCCTTTGTCCTATCGCGTGTTGGGTCCAAATCAGCTGCCCCACCGTCAGCGATGTCTAGAGGTCTGCACAGGTACCAAAAGACTTTCTGTTTCCCTGTTTAATTCAAATCTTTTTCAAATTAAATTAAATTCAAATTTCAATTCTGTTTTCAAAGAACTTTAAAAATTGTAAATCCAAATTTAACATATCATATATGTTTTTGAATCAGAAAAATGTGAGGATTTCAAATATGCTATCCAAATTACCTTTTGCACATTTAAAATTTCAAGTTGTTTTAAATTACAATAAAATGCCCCTAGACCTTAATTAATTAATAACTCTAGTTCTATAACTCCGAATTTGACAAATGATATGTCTAAAATGATCAGCTCGACGAGACTTTTCTGTTTATGCTATCCATGACTTAAATTGCAGCATGCATCATATAAATATATAGTATACAGCAACTATTATGACAATAAAATGTGACCAAAACCCAATAAAAATGTTATTTCTTGTATTTTACACCTCACCCATGCCATGCTACATTATTGCCATGCAACTTGTGCATCATTCATCATGGCATGATTGTTTGCTTGACGCATTTTATTCCTATGCTTGTGCACTTTATTTATGTTGGCCCTTGTTTGTTTGGTTCTTCTTCGAATAGACACTGAGCAGGGGATATATCAAGAGAACCAGGAGCACTACCCAGATCCGTCTCTCGCTCCAGGCAAGCACTACCACATGCTTGCATACATACAGTACCTATTGCCTCTATATTATTCTTGCATCATTGAGTCACGATTGTATTAAATTGAATCCCAAGTATTGCATAGCCTTTACTTTTAAACCCCACCAAGCTTGTTCCTCCATCCCATGAGCCATTACTACAGGAATTGTTTGAGCCATGCGATTCGTAGAACAGCATGTGTAGGGTATGTGAGAGTCTGATGGATAACGGGGTACCTAAACAACTTAACCTGAGTAGTAATGGGATAACTAATGAAAGTGGCACCGGTGAGCAACATCTGCTATTTGGTTTTTCCTGCTCACTTGTGTCCCGTAAGACCCCGAGTACTTGATTCCTGTTCTAAGAATATTCGCGCTATCCACATCCGGGAGGCTTATGGGACCCCCCTGAGCCAGAGCTTGATTCAGTCTTATTTCTTGGGGCCACAAACTAGTTTGAGGTTTTATTTACTATCTTGTACTTATGCCATGTTTTACTGCTTTATTTACGATTGTGCGGGGAGCACACTGTACTTTTTAGGTAAGCGGAGTGTTTTCGCGGTATCGACAAGCCCAGTCACACTTTCGGGTTCCCGGTCGTTTACAGCCATTGTCCCAAACCTTGAGTCCGTCTCGAGTCATTAACTTCGCTATGGTCTACTCAATGGGGTGCCCGCTGAAATAATTCTGAATCCTGTGATTGCTTTGTCGTGAAGGCCTCGTTGGGTTTTGATTTGGTTTTTCCGAGGTTGATCGAGTGTGTGTTGCTATTTGTGCACCCCTGCAGGGTAAAATTTTCTGAAAGCCGTGTCCGCGGTTATGGACGACTTGGAGCACAGTTTCTCGATCATAGACAAGTATAACTAAAATACCGTTTAATCTGACTAAGTAATTGACTAGTAAATAGTGCAACACTCATGGAATGATTAATAAAATTGCCAACGGATGGGGGGTTGTTCGTCCGTTTCCTCGTTGGTAAGCGAGGAGGAGGATGGATCTGATGGAATTACTGTTATAACTGTTGTCATTAATTCCCGGACATCCGTCTATCATTGGTTAGGCGGATGGTTAGCGTTTATCTTTAGAACTGTTAGGGTTTATCTTTCGCTGCAATTGCGTCACCCCAGGTTGAGTCCCCTTTAGAGGCATAAAGACTTGCTGAGTACCCTTAGGGTCTCACACGATAAATTATTGGTTCAGATGAACAGGTACACTCGCAGGACGGATACTGGGTGGAAGAGGCTGATGATGTGGGCAATGATCGTTCGGTGTAGAGATTCCGGGAACGGGGATCCGTGAGATCTGTGGGCGGGATGTGCTTATTTCGATGGCATCTTATGCCGATTTGCTTCTTATCCGTACTCGGACTTTGTTTTGCCGCTTCCGCTTGATACTCTGATGTGTGATGTATGAGGAATTATCCTAAAATATTATATCTATCTAGGTCATTTGAATCTTGCCGTATGGCGTTGCTATATTTCCTTTCTTTCTAGATGGAATGGCTCTGATGTACTTTTGTATGGTGGCTTGCATACATACTCATTTGTGTATGTAGTTGATCCTTCGCCGATTCACGCCCAGACAGGTCCCGATGAATTGGAAGTGGTTGGGACGGCCGAAAGGTCTACCCGTGAGTGGCTTTTGGGGCCCCACCGTACTATTTCAACCACTTCCGCTCATCCAGGCTCGTATCTAGGAGCGTAATTCACCGAGGGAGTTACATGTGTTTAGGCCCTCCACTTACCTTGAATTATTAGACTGAAGTCTTTACCCGTTTTCATTTAAAATAGACAGGCCTGTGCAGCTGAAAATCCCTAACATTTTCTCCAATTCTGCTGATTCACCGATAGAACGCCTATGCTAATTCCCATTGAAGAAGAAGTAGTGGTTGACTAGAAGGGAGATGGATCCGAAGAAGTGATACAATTACACGTTGAGCTTGAGGCAGTTCAGGAAATAAGAATCTGAAGATGTCCAACTACAAAAAATTATGTCATATTTGAATGACAATATTAAATGGATTTGAATGAAAATATTCACCGAGAACATGTACTAAATTTGGCAAATAATATGTACTAAATTTGAAAGCGAAATAACGTAGAGTTCCATACCATATATTGACAGAAATATAGGATAATATCGTAACTGTATAGAAGCTATTGGAATCTTACAAGAGTAATTTTATAAGACAAAACATCCATCTATTGCATTAAATCATACAGTGAACTAGTGATCTAAAATCCATCTCTGTGTAATTTCAATCTCATTGGCAGTTTCAGTCTCATGTGCACCATCATCACCAAGAAGAAGGTGATATGCACTCCTAGGTCCAGTATTGAACCCTCCAGCACCCCTTATTCCTCCCCTATCCCTAGCATCAGAAGTAGCAGCAGTCCACTTCTAGCTTGTTCAGTAGCAGCACTCCCAGCTTGTGTAGTAGCAGCAACCCTTGCTCTTGTTCCTCCCCTACCTCTAGTAGTAGCAGTTGTAGCACCCCCACTTGTAGTAGCTCTGGCTCTTCCTCTCCCTCTGACTGCATTTTCTTCGGTGCTCCTTACTCTTCCTCTGCTCACTTTTGCCCTTCCCCTTGACATTGCAGTAGTAACCCTAGTAGTTGGCATGCTCTCTCTATTATCAACAACAAACTAAGATTCTTCTGGTAGTGGCCCTTCTGGAATTCTAGTTGTTCTTTCATGTGCACATAAATTTCTTAAACTGAGGCCATAAATTGTGATAACAAAATGAGATAACAAAATTTCTAGATTTCCCACTTCATGTTGTAAATTATGAACCATTGAATCTTCCATCTTAGAAGGATCAACATGAATATTCACATTTTGAGGCATTATTTCCTGAAATGGAAATAGTAATGTGAGAAAGTAAAAATAAAGTAGAATATTGCAAAATTCCAATTGAAAACTCACTTCCAGAATGCTTGGATCATCATACTCTTCGCCCTCTTCACCTTGAGGTTGAATTATACTTGGTTTATGGTTTTTGCATCCACTTTTGTTGTGATCTGCAGATTTGCACAATGAGTAGTGCATTGTGACACCATATTTTATAAGCTTCCCATTTTTCTCACTAGGATATTTCTTCCTATTCTTTTTTGGCCTCCCAATGGTCTTTGTGTACAAAGGTGGGTGCACAACAATGCCATTCGTCATTTCCCAGTGCTCTTTGCTTCTTAGAGGCACAACATATGATCCGTATGCTTTCAAATATGTCTCCACTATGTAACAAGAATGAACCAGTTTCTCTGGATTTAACCTATCTTCTCTGCAGCAAGATAGGACATGCCCACATGGTATTCCACTTAGCTGCTACCTCTTGCAATCTTGTTACCATATCCACAATTACTGGCTCACCGTAATGTCTAGTGACATGATAAATACCTCCACCCGCAGATGTTACTCCATATCTAGCCGCAAATTCAACTTTTTTCCAACTTCTTCTTTATTTTTGGGCAAATCCTACCATTCCATGCTTCTATAGCCTTCTTATTATTGCTAGACATTCTGTTCATAATCTTGCACAATATCTTGTGAAGCATGGATACAATGGGAATCTTTATAACATCTAGTATGTAGCTGTAATATTGTGAATCCTGTCAATATTTTGTACATAGACGACCTTTATGATGAGGAAGAGCATAAAGTAAACTTATGGTAGAGGACAAGCACAAAGTACCTTTACGGTCAAGGACGAGCATAAAGTACCTTAATTATAGATAATGAGATGGTAGAATACATACCTGTTGAACACCTCACAATGGTTATTCAGTAGAAGATCATACTTTGAGAAATCATTAAAGAATAAATTCACCAAAGTGTTTTGTGCCAACTCTTCAGCCCATGCATATGCTTCAGGACTGTCTATCTTTATTTTTTTTTCCATATTTTTAAATTGACAAATAGAACCTTTTGCTTGTCACTCATGATTGTGTATGCTCCTTTTGCTGTTCAATCCTCACGTGAGCCACGTGTGAGTTCCGCTGACCCCATTTAACAACGTGGTGTGACATGTAGGCAAGAGGAGACTGGGTTTTATCGGTTTTCTGTATTCGACTGAACCAATTTTTAACTTGATGCACCAATTTACACACGCTGGACAAGTTCATAAACCACTAGCGTTATTACCTCTATTTTTTTTCGTTGTGAGCGTTCTCAATAGAGCGCTCTACTGCGATTTCACGGAAACTGAACATGTGTCCCGAGCCAATTTTTTCCGTGGAAGGCCGAGGCAAAGCAAAGGAGAAGTCAGCTCAAGGACCCATACACGGAAGAACCCAAGCTAGTGTGAGAAAACCACTAGTACATGGGCCCTGAATTCGTGTGTCTTGGGTGCAGATGCCGGTGCCTCAATACTTGTGGATCGGTGAAAGAATGATACTCGTGCCGAATTGCTGCTCGATCGGAAATTTCCAATAGATATGTATATCTTCCTATATCCCCAAGATATCTTCATACTAGTAACGGTCGATATCACGCAGTCCATCGCCGCCCTTGGCACGCGTCACGCTCTACATAAGCTGGAGTGGCCATGGCCATGTGCATCCATCATCACATCATCACATGGCCATGGTTGAGGAGCAAGTCGCCTGCTGGTGCAGCCTCGTCCTGGCTGTCGTGCTCCCTCTCTTCCTCTTCAAGATGTGGAAGCGCGGCGACGCTGGCGCGGCGAACCTCCCGCCCAGCCCATGGCGTCTGCCGGTCATCGGCAACCTCCACCAGGTGATGTCGCGCGGCCCGCTCCTGCACCGCGCCCTGGCCGACCTCGCGCGGCGTCTCGACGCGCCCCTCATGTACCTGAAGCTCGGGGAGGTGCCCGTCGTGGTCGCCTCGTCTCCCGAGGCCGCGCGCGAGATCACCAAGACCCACGACCTCAGCTTCGCGACCCGGCCGTGGAGCCCCAGCGTGCGTGTCCTGGTGGCCGACGGCGACGCGCAGGGGCTAATGTTCGCGCGCTATGGTGCCCTGTGGCGGCAGGTCCGCAAGACATGCGTCGTCGAGCTTCTCAACTCCCGGCGCGTGCGCTCGTGCCGCCGCGTGCGGGAGGAGGAGGCCCGCAGACTCGTCGCTGCCGTCACCAGAGCGGCGGCGGCGCAGGGCGAGGCCACCGTCGAAGTCGGCGAGCTGATAAGCGCGGCCATGACCGACCTAGTGGTCCGTGCCGTGATCGGCGACCGCTTCGATCGGTCACATGAGCTATTGCAGGTCATCAAAGAGGGGAAAAAGATCGCCTCCGATAAGATCAGCCTTTGCGATCTGTTCCCGTCATCCTGGATCGCGAGTCTACTAAGCGGCACCACGCGCCGGGCGGAGGAGAACAGCCGCAAGATGTTCGAGTTGATGGACTGCGTCATCAGGCAGCACCAAGAGCGTAGGGCGGCGGCATCAGGCAACCTGGAGGAGGAGGAGGAGGAGGAAGACACGGTGGACGTGCTCCTGAGGTTGCAGAAGGATGGTGGCCATGAGGTACCGTTTACCATGGGAACCATCAGATCCGTCATCCGTGTAAGTTTGATGATACATCATATTCTTGTACCTGCAAATGCATGATCTGATATCTGATGTTGCTCGACTCATTATGAACAGGACCTTTTCAATGGCGGGGGCGAGACGGCGGTGATAGAATGGGTCATGGCGCAGCTCATGAGAAATCCGAGGGTGATGCAGAAAGCACAAGCCGAGCTACGCGAGAGCCTCCGAGGGAGGCGGACGGTCACGGAAGATGACCTGGTCAACGTTAAGTACCTGAAGCTCGTCATCAAGGAGACGCTGAGGCTGAACACTCCGGTGCCGCTGCTCCTGCCAAGGGAATGCAGGGAGACGTGCAAGGTGATGGGGTACGACGTGCCCAAGGGCACCATGGTCTTCGTGAACGCGTGGGCGATCGGCAGGGACCCCAAGTGCTGGGCCGACGCCGAGGATTTCATACCGGAGCGGTTCGAGAGCGGCGGGGCGGTCGACTTCAATGGCACGGACTTCGAGTTCATACCCTTTGGGGCTGGACGGAGAATGTGTCCAGGAATGGCGCTTGGTTTGGCTAGCCATGAGATTGTGCTTGCCTCGCTGCTCTACCACTTCGACTGGGAGTTCCCAGCTGGAGTCTCACCGAGCGAGATGGACATGACAGAGGAGATGGGGGTGACCATGACCAGCCGGATGAAAAATGGTCTTTACCTGCGCCCAATTGTTCGTGTGCCCCTGCAAGCTGCCTCGTAGGCTATGACCGCAATAGTGTAGGACCATCTTAGAACTCATGAAAAAATTGAGGATGTCGGTCTTCCATGCTCGGTGCAAAAGTAGTGAGATGCTAGTCGTAATAAATAGAAATACTACTCTCGTTACCGAGATCGCAAATCTTAATTCTAGGCATATTCAACAAACAAATCCAATGCAGTGTATGGATAGAAATCAATACTCCGAGTACATGTGTGGTGCCTGTACATGGAAAGCTACCATGATTCAATGATACTCCATCCATTTGGAAATATAAGATATTTTAGGTTAGTGAAGCTAACGTATCTAGACACTTTTTAATATATAGGTTCAAATAAATCTACACACTAAAAGTTGTCTAGATACATTTACTTTACAAACCTAAAACATCTTATATTTCTAAACAGAGGGAGTACTATCATGAAATTATCAAAGATACAAACTGCAAGAACTAATAATGGACACATATACATTTGCACTGCGAAGAGAACAACAAAACTCCTGAATAATCATATCTGAGTACGGCGGTGATAGAATGGGTCATGACCCAGCTCATGAGAAATCCGAGGGTGATGCAGAAAGCACAGGACGAGCTACGCGAGAGCCTCCAAGGGAGGCGGACGGTCACGGAAGATGACCTGGTCAAGCGTTAGGTACCTGAAGCTCGTCATCAAGGAGACGCTGAGGCTGAACACTCCGGTGTCGCTGCTCCTGTCAAGGGAATGCAGGGAGACGTGCAAGGTGATGGGGTACGACGTGCCCAAGGGCACCACCGTCTTCGTGAACACATGGGCGATCGGCAGGGACCCCAAGTACTGGGCCGACGCCGAGGATTTCGTGCCGGAGCGGTTCGAGAGCGGCAGGGCGGTCGACTTCAGCGGCACGGACTTTGAGTACATACCCTTTGGGGTTGGACGGAGAATGTGTCCAGGAATGGCGCTTGGTTTGGCTAGCCATGAGATTGTGCTCGCCTCACTGCTCTACCACTTCGACTGGGAGCTCCCAGCTGGAGTCTCGCCGAGCGAGATGGACATGACAGAGGAGATGGGGGTGACCATGACCAGCCAGATGAAAAATGGTCTTCACCTGCGCCCAATTGTTCGTGTGCTCCTGCAAGTTGCCTCGTAGGCTATGACTGCAATAGGATAGGACCATTTTAGAACTCATGAAATAATTGAGGATGTCGGTCTTCCATACTCGGTGCAAAAGTAGTGAGATGCTAGTCGTAATAAACAAAAATACCAATTACATACACCCAACTTATGCAACAACAAAATGTTACATAGGACATTCAGGATGCACGCGGTCTGGAAAATGAAAACAAGAAGAAAAGGAAAAAAAATGGCACCGCCACCGTGATCAACTCCTCGCAACAGCATCCCACAAACCACCGGAAAAGACAATACCCAAAATATAAAAAGGTTCTCCAAAAACGACGTCTTCAATAAGGGAAATAGTGTACAAGCAGTGTCGTCGTTTGATCAAAGATCTAGATTTTCATCCTGAAGAAAGTCTAAACTCTCAAAACAATATCTTTAGAAGGCCACTGCCAAGCACAACAACTGAAGTTCATACCTTAGGTTTTCACCCTAAAAGTCAAGACTCTGCACTCGAGGAGCGCCACCAAACCTGAATTCCTCCAATGTTGCCTCCACCAGTTGCTGAGGCTGCTTGCCTGCTCCAGCAAGTCATCAACCACCAGGCCCACAGGTATTGTATCCGAACACCTGCGACCTACGAATGGAAGTCTTCATGCCCTCAAAGACCCCCTCCACTAAAATTGGTCCTCCAATATCAGCCACCATGACCTTCTTCACCGATGTGTACACCATGGAAATCGAGATGCCAACATGTCTCATGGTTTCAACATTCAATGGAGCTTCATGTTACGCTCTCATGAAGCCATACAAGCTGATATGGATGTGCACTAACGAATTCCATCCTATCCAGATATCTAGGGTCTTCATGCGCCAGTCCCTAAAGATCTCTAGCAGAAGATTCGGAACACGTTGATGGCCAGACCGAAGAGGATCAAGCATGCACTAGTAGGGATAGGGCTAGTGGCGGCGTTCAAAGAAGTGGATCTAGTGCATTCATTTCATGCGCCACTAATATGGTGTCGCTGGTAAAGATTATTGGGGTCCACTAGTGCGAAAAGTCTTAGCAGTGATGGGCAATGTATCAACTACACCGATGATAGATGCGTTCGTTAGTAGTATATGGTCATTGTCAACACATTACTGCTGACATCCATAGAACTCTCGTCCGAACCGCTAGCGTATTTTTTGTGCGCATACAACAATTCTCCCGTCTAGCTACGCTTAGTGTTATCAAACACCTCGTGATTTGGGAAAATAAGGCATTACTGCTAGCATTACCGTAATGCTTTCTTGATTTGGACCGCCCAGATTCTTGTAGTACCAGGGCGTGTGGGTCGTGGGGAGAGCAACCGGCTCCTCGCAAGCGCTGGGCTCCGAGGTGGGCAGGCGGCCCACCCCCTGCTACTGCCTCCAGTCGCCGCAACCCTCTGTTGCCTGGGCCGGCCCTGGGTGGCCCACCCGGGTGTTGTGGGGCCCAGCCAGCGAGGGGAATCTGAAATCTGCCCTTTTCCTTGTTTATTTTAGTCTCACGTGTGGCACCTAAGATGGAGGGAACCCCTCCCTCCGCCTATATAAAGAGGTGCCTACAGGAGGATTAAAACACACCAATTTCCACCTAAAAATAAATAAAATACATGTGTTGCCTATCTCTTCTCTCTCTTGCGACCGCGGTCCCCTTGTCAGGGATGTGCGAGCGAGGAGTTCTTCACTGCGGAGCGCCGTCACACTGCGGAATTCAGAGCCGAGAGATCTACTTCCGCAATCTCGGCTGTATCGGAGAGAAGCGGGGGTTGTCGTCAAGCATCGTACGTGTGTGACTCCCTCTGGCGGCACCGTGCTTTTGGTGCTAGGAGTTGTCGGAGCCACAGGACTTCGTGACCTTGAGATCAGCGTCAGGGTGTCTTCTTTATCCACGTTCCTCGCGGTATGTTAACCGTGCTCGGCCTTCAAAGGTTTGAATACTATATACCCTCCTGTTACTGCATTACTAGTAGATAGATCCTGGCATTAGGGTTAGATTTTTTGTTTTCTGCCCTCGAACCCCTACATTTTCACCTAGGGCTTGGAAGTTGGTACCATCAATCTTGCTGCGGTGATGCAAAGCTAAAACCAAAGGAGGGAGAGGAAGGGTGAAACACGCTGCCAAGAAGTTAATGTTAGCATATAGTGTCTAACTGGGTTGCACACTCTATATTTTCAAAATTCAAGGTAACGACATCATCAAGAAAGGTACATACCTAAAATAATTAATGTTGCATATAGCGTCTAATTGGATTGGTGACATACAGAGCTGGGAGGCGTATGAATGTGACCCAATCGAGTTCATGTAGATCACGACAAACAGTATGATCCAATTAAGTTCATGTATCTAATTAAGATAGAATGAATAATCCCTAAAAATGTGAGTAAACTTATCTTATAAGGCTCATCATAACATGCATTTGATGGCCGTCATATTTGATAGGAAGACCATGGCCTGAAATATCGACATGGAGGAAAAGCCATCAGAAACTCATAGTCCTAAAACCCTCATACACTCCAAAAAGAGCAAGGGATTCCGGACAGCAATGTTTCCAGTGTATATACATTAAAATAGTTTCTCAACTGCAGCATAAATCAAAGTAAAATTAATCTCACTTTTGTCAGCTCAATAATTTCAGGTGAAAAAACCTAAACATGGACCTAAATATGGCTTCCATGGGGTTAGATATGCACATGTAATTGCTCTCGAAAGAATGCAATTTTGGTACTCAAGTCACATTGATGTAGTATAATAGAGAAATAAAAATATACTGGAAAAATAATCTAAGAAATATAAGGATTGCACAAAGCTAACTAAACATAAAAGGAAAACTAATCATCTCAATTCATTTAATAGCTCATAGGAATCAAAGAACTATCTGTTTCCTATATTGCTGCTCATGTTGGATACCAACTCTTCTATAATTTACAGAGCTAATAAACAACATTACCAGGGACATTCGTTCTTAGACATCTGTGAACAAATTAATATACAGCTACTCCGATCTAAACCATGGCAAAACCAGGGACCTGAATTAATAAACAACATTACCGGTTATAACATAAACAAAGGCATTTGGGAACAAGGAAAACAGAATCAAAGTATTTACACGCCAACTGCAAGTAAGGAAAGAAACAAAAACCATTTGTGGCGTGTTTAACGTGATTTTGTACCAGATAGCAGTTAAAATACTGCATGGTATTTGAAAGTCGTGGATACAAGTATACTACTTCTATATGCATACATGTATTTCTCTTTGCTTTATTTTACAGGTTAATGGACTAGCATCACATGTTGGTATTGCAACCAGAGTAGCTGATAGACTCCAAATAGCTAGCCAAATCGTAAGCTGGAGGGGTCTTCCTAGCTAGCTAGCGTCTGGACTCTCCATGGATGCAGCGGGGCGATTGTACGTGTATACGTACGCAGATACTTGTTCATAACCAGTCAGCTGGACAACAAAGATAAGAGATTAGCTACGTTTAAACTGCCCGGGCTCGACTAGAATATCACGCGGCGGCCAGAGGCCCACAGGCAGCCGTGCAACCAGGTACGTATGGTTTTACTCTCCTTTTTATCTTACTGTGCAGATCGTGTGCGCCAAGAAGTTAAGTGGAGGAGATAAACAGTCCAGACGTTTCCATCGCTATCTATTCCAAGAAAATCGGCAACAGCCAAACGATCGCGATGCGCAGCTCTATCCTCCGCCTATATATATACCTAGGTAGAAGGAAGACGGGGCAGAGAGATAGCACGGGAGGGACCCCAGACGCTCGTACCCGGAGGCCACACGGACGCACTGCTCCACGCAGCTAGAGGAGGAGAAGAAGGAGATCGTATCAAGAATTAGCTTAGGTCTTCCACACCACAGCCTATCCATCTAATCTCCATTCACCTACCCATTCATCCATCCACATACCCAAAACACCACAAACTAATACAAGCCGGAGAACTCGATCAAGAGCAAGCGACCCATCATGGAGGAGAAGCTCGTCGTAGTGGATGGTAAGAATCATGGTTGATCTTCTCCCTCTTTCTCTCCACAGCATACACGCGCACATGCATCTCGCACGGGGATCCATGGAGGAATCGTGCAAACGTGGGCAAGTCGAGAGCGCTGGGGCTGCCCGCGCGTAGCTCGCCGCACCCCTCCACCCCAGCAGACGCGTTGAAGACAAAGGTGCCGGGCTGCCGGCGTGCCCTACGCATTCTTTCCATGTCGAAGCGGTGCCCAGCGGGATGCCGGGCTGCTGGCGCGCGCTCGTCACACACGCCTCAAAAAGCGATGCTGCGAGCCGGTGGGCAGCCTATCGCGTGCCCTCTTCATCTCTGAGCCACTCCGAAGGTAGCGGTGGTGAGGCTGCGGAGTCCAGCCCGGCGCCACTTCCATCTACGCACACTCGTTGCCCAAGACGACGGCATGGGCGGCGGCTGCGGCGTGCAGCACGCCAACTCAACGCCACCGAGAGGACGGCCTCGACAAGCGCGGCTGCGGCGTGCAGCCAGCGCCATCTCCAACACCACCAAGAGGGCGGCCTCGACGGCGCGGCGCGGCGTGCAGCCCGGCGCCATCTCCGGCGCCACCAAGATGGCAACGGCGCGCGGCTGGCGTGCAGCCCGGCGCCATCTCCAATGCCACCAAGAGGACGGCCTAGACGGCGCGGCTGCCGTCGTGCAGCCCGGCGCCATCTCCATCTCCGCCGCCACCAAGACGACGGATCAGGGGCGCGCGGCTGTCGGCGTGCAGCCCGGCGCCATCGCCATCTCCGCTCTGGTGTGGCGCGCCAAAGACGGCAGTCTCGCGACTGCCGGCGGTCCGTAGCGGCGCCATCTCTTCCCCCACCGAACCTTGCGACTATGGCGGTGCCGAAGACGAGACGAGAAGGCAGCCGGCATGCATTCGGCGCCACGTCCATCTCAACGAGCCATGCTGCCTAAGACGGCGACGGGGCTGTCGGCGGGCAGCCCAACCTTTATTCACCTCCTACGGACGCCAACAAGACGACGGCCCCGACGGCGCGCGGCTGCCGGCGCAGCCGACACCATCTCTCCTCCCATCGAGCCCGACGCCTTCTTCACTCCGGCGAGGCGTGACGAAGACGAGTGATGGCGGGGCCGCTAGTATGCAAGTCATCGCCATCTCCGCCTCCGCTAGCCATAGGCGATAGCATCGGGGTGTCCATCGTACAACCCGGTGCTAGCTCCATCTCCGTGAAGCCGGCGAGCGTGGCGAAGCACTGCCGACTTCGCAATCCGGCATACCCCACCTTCATATTCACGAGCCCGTGAGGCGATGCTCTTGTTTAGGGGCGACGTGAACTCGGCGTCGGACCGAGACGTGTCAACCAACCGCGTCGGCTGCACCGACTTGTAGCGGCGTGTCGGTTTTGCACCGACGCCGATCTCCACCAACACTTACTGCGAGGCATACCCCTTGCGCACCCGGCGAGGCTGCTGGTCGCCGAGAAGTCCCAGGTGGCGGACCCATGCTACTCCAACTCCAACTACGACGCCAGACCGTCAAGGCACGACGGCGGCGGCGGGCATGGCGGAGCAAAGGCCATGCTACTGCGGTAGCGTGTGCAGCGAGGACACGGGCTCTGCCGCCCACACACACCACCACTACATCATGCATGGAGAACGCGGCGGGCAGCGAAGACGACCACACGGCTTAATCGGAGGTGTCTCGGCGTAACCAGCAGTAATTAACCGGGTGCCTTCCGAGGCCGGGAACCATGAGATCGCAATCGCCATAGTCGGTGGCGCATAAGCAGGCACGGCGCCTGTATTAGGGATTTGTACTTTATTTCTCCACGAGATTAATGAAATGCATCTTCCCTACCTTTTCTTGTGTACTACGGTACATCACGCGCCGCATTTCTTTTCTTTATCCGGCGCATGAGAAATAACACGCTACCATCCTTCTTCCTCGAGTAGCCTCGTTCGACTTTTCGAGCGTTTCTCGTGTCAAACAAATTGGCACGCCCGGTGGGACATGGTTCTCCTCCCATCTTTGCTCCGCTGTGGTCGTCAGAATCGTCTTCGCCCGTTCACTCAACCCACACAGCATCCTGCATGACAAGCCAATGGCGAGGACCTCCGCTGATCAAAGGTCATCTTCATGCAGAGGAATCCCCACGCCATCAACGGAGCCCTGGGTGATCCACTTTGGATCATCCTTTCCGCCCATGGTGGTCGTCGAGGTCGGCACCAAGATGTTCATGCACCAAGCCCAGGAGCCAGCGCAATTCCAAACTGCGCGATCCAAGAAGGCGCAAAGGCGGGCATCCGCCATGGCCAAGAAGGAGCGCCGCGAGTTGATGCTCGAGGCGCGCACCCTGTTGAAGGAGTCAACGGGATATCACGTCAAAGGGGACGTGGGGGCGCCCCAATGCCTCTCTTCCAACGTCGCCGACAAGCGGGCGGGAGCGGTGTCGCCAGCGCCCCGCCTTCGCACCGGGCTGCCGACGCCAACCCCTAGGCGCAGCGTAGTGGAGCTTCTTGGAGGCTTGGAAGCCGCCTCCAGTGACCTGCGGAGACTCATGGCAAATGCCCGTTTGTCAGAAAGCCCACATCCACTAAGGAACTACATGAGGAAGTGCCGTAAGGTACAACGCCTTCACCAGCTATTGAGCTCCCGCATCACCAAGAGCACGGTTCTTGCGGAAGATTGGTCCCTCGGCACAAGGGACCTCGCGGATGGTGTTCACATGTACTAGAACTGAACCATCGAGGTCAAGTTGGTGGTGAGAAGAGCCATCATGAAGGAGTTAAAAGCGGTACTCCCGAAAAGAGTCCGTCTTGCCGGCCCAACGCTCTCCATCAACCTTGAAGACCCTCGAAGAAACATGTGTGCACCATGCTGCCACACTTGGCGATCAATGGCCCCATCCCCAACGACAGGTTCGCCGTTCTTGAACGAGGTACGCACCACGCGGAGAAGATCTCTGGCAGAGTTCCGCCGCTTGCAAGATCAAATGAATAGCATCCAGAGGCGGCTCCATGAGCAAGGAGCGTCAAGTTCTTCATCAGCACCAGCTGGGGGCAGGATTAGGCACCAGGCCCCTAGTCATCGTCCTCAACATGAGCGCCATACCTTGGCGCCCCGACGCCAACCATCACCCATCAGACATGCACACCGGGGGCATCCTAACATGCCCCCACGTTGGAACCGTTGGTCACGACATCAAGATGATGAGAGGGACCCTCGTCCCACTCAACACTGGAGACCTAGGGATCCTCCACGAGATGCACTTCCACCACGGCCTTCATCCCCGCCTAGGCGTGGAGAGCGACTCCAAGTGCGCCCTGCAAGGGACGTGCCTACCACACACCAATGCGCAGCTGCACCGCCTCTTCTACCAACTCCACCAGCACCCTCAAGAACCCGGGTCCTCACAGAGAACCAGCATAGCCGAGAGGCGCCGGAGGAATCGCCAAGTTCTTTACAAAGAACTCGAAGACCTGGTGCTCCGCCATACCCAAGTTCGGAGTGACCCGATGGTGGGGTCATTCAAGAAAGTGATAGGATCGGCTTCGCATCTCCAAACCTAGAGGCACGAGCGGTACAAGTACCTGCTCAGCCGCCTCGCTCCAAAACCACGCAAGATGCCCTTAGGGGGTGTCGAACAAAAGGGCGAAGCGGTTCCACCACCGCTTCCTTCAACAAATCCTCAACAAGGCGATGAACAGGCGATGGACACATCGTCATCTTTGCCTCCTCGGAGGCAAAAGACACCAACACCGACCCACGCCAATGGAGGCGTCGAGGAGACTCCGGCCATAATCGCCTCCAACCCGAGGCGGATCTTGGGGCTTCAACCTCCATTGCCCCGGGAAAAGACGAGATTCCTCCCACGAAACCTTCGCTTACCTCTCCGCAAGGGGACGAGAAGATCGGAGATGATGCCCTTCAGCAGGGGGATGGAAAGGAAAAGGAGGCAACAAAGAAGAACCTTGCTTTGTGCGGCACTGTTGCAGTGCGCCCAAGGCTTGAGCCAAACGACGGTTGGCAACCTCCTCAAGTCACCCACGAGTTTGGCTATCCCTCGGATGAGGAGATCGTGCCGAACCCCAAAGCTGACTTCAAGAAGGCTTTCTTGCCACGCCTCGGCCATGTACGTTCATGGTTCAAGGGCACTGATGCGGAGGCCAAGGCCAACACTTCTACAAGGGAAGAGGGAGCAAGATCCACTGCCCCATGCCTTCCCATCATGGCGAGGAAAGGCTCACTTTCGATGGAGACTCGAGGATATCACCCGAACATTTCGCGCGACTCTACCGACATCACCTCAAGACTCCACGAGATCCCGGCGAGTTGTTGCAGGTTGCAAGTCGACACGAGCCAAGACACGGCTAAGGTCCGCGCCGGAGTGTGGACGGATCAACCAAAGAGGAAAGGATTGGCGACTACGCCGACGATGAAGAGAGCTTCTCCGACTCTTCTTCCACCTCCTCGTTGGAGAAACTTACAAACTCCCTCCATACCGAGCTCGCCCCGGGTCCCTATCGGTTGTGAAGATGGCCTTGAAGATCTCCATACCGCACCAGCCCACATGGCGGTGAGCGGTGGAAAGAAACGGCTCTGCATCCGCGAGCTAGTGCATCGGCGGGGAGAAGCTGCACCTTGAAGAAGAGATGAAGGAGCGGCGCGGAAGATTAATCAATTGACATCAAAACTCGACCAGTTCATCGAGCTCATGATGAACAACAACAACAACAACGGTGGCCGCCACAAAGCGTACCACCGGGGTGGTAGACCCACAAGTGGAGGAGTTGCGGTGCGCTCTAACAAGTCGCCACCCCATCATGGCGCCAACACGAAGAAACAAGCACACATGCTGCCAATGGGCTAGACCCTCTGGTCCAGCCGACACAACGCCACAACAAAGCATGCTTTGAAAGGCTACCACGACATGCTTAAAGACATGGTAGACAAAAGATTCGAGCAATTGAAGGTCGATAATGCTCCTCGCACCATGGGAGCGAGCTGGAGAAGCCCTACGAATCATGGCACGACCTGGTGTCATTCCTGCAGGTGGCACCCACCAAAGTTTCGTTAATTCGACGGACGGGTGATGCAAGGAGCACTTGGCGTGCCGACGGCGCGAGGGACACCGCAAAACGCGTCACTTCTCCTTCGACAATTTTCAGTTTCGTTAACCGCCCCTTCCATCATGCAGCCGCTTTGGCGGTCGGATCCATCGAAAGTTGGTCGCATGAAGGAGGTCTTCAAGAAGCACTTGTCGCCATGAAGAAGGACTTCTCGTCGTCGAGCTTGCACAAGTTAAATCAGCGGCGAGACGAGTCCGTCGGCAGTCGTCATTCGCTTCCGCGACTATGCGGCTCGCCGGAGATGCACCTTGAGGGCGCCATCGAGATGTGTGTCCACGGGATGCAACAACATTGGTCACTCGAGGTCTCTCGGCGCGAGCCTAGGACCTTCGTGCTCTTAGCAGCGGTGGCGGCTTAAAAGCTAGAGTTCGAAATCACCACAGATCATGGAGCTCTACAAGAACGCCACTATATTCGACCCGTCAGCGCGCATCAACATCCAAGCCAACCAATAATGGGGCCAAGATGAAGGCACCGGAGGCAAATGCCACTAGGGTCTTCTCCACTCCCCAAGGCAATGTGCCAATGTTGGGCGCAAGAGGCGAAAAGCGGGGAGTAAGGCAACGACCCACGATGCAAGAGCTCCTCAAGAAGCAATACATCTTCCGCAGAGCTGGTGAAGGACATGTTCAACCATGATGGAACATCGAGCTTTGAATCTTCCGAGCTCAAGACCCGATCAAGCGGGGATGACAGATAATGCTTTGTTTGCCCATATCATAGGTATGTGGGACATGTCATCGAGGACTGCGTCGCCTTCAAGGAATGGCTCGAGCCGTCAATGAAAAGAGGATCAACTTGGACCCGGAAGCTATCAATCCAGATTACCAAGCTGTGAACATGGTGAGCGTAGTGGTGCCCTCTTCATTAAGGCAAGGCGATGAATATGAAGATGGATGGGCGCCCCTCTCACAAGTTGAGGGACAACTATCCAACCTCGTCACAGCAGATCAACACCTCCCTTCACCAGATTCTACACCAACCATGTCCATGGAGAAGCCTTGGAGCACGGTCCGTCGGAAGCCATACCGAGGGACCTTCCAACTCGACCTCCTCGTCGACATCATCAACACGCGCTCCCCAACAATTCTAAGGCGAGTTGATCCAAGTCAACGCCGTCCCCACCGAGGTTCGTCCCCAAGTCCGAGGGAGATGAGTCATTCCCGACCGAGGCGGGACTACGCACTTTGGCGCAGTTCCTACCCCATGGTTGGGACCAAGGGCCAACGGAGGGTGTCGAAGGAGTACAAGATGAGGCTCGATCCTCTCAAGCACGAAACATGGCGAGTTGCAACGTCGTCCTCGACTACAAGGACGTGCTCAGCTCCGAGTCGGACGACATGTTCACTCCTGAAGAGCACGAGGCGTTCCACGCCGAAAGTGCCACAAATAACCCGCAGACGGAAGAGGTGAACATGAACCTGCGTGGGGGAAAGGTCTTACCCGACCCCCTGAAGGCCAAGAAAACGAGCGTGGACAAGCCGATGGCCCTTAAGGAGGCAACACCGCATGAAGAGGCACCAGAAGCGCATGATGGTGGGAAGGCGAAACCACAGGACATCGACTACAACATCATCGCCCACCTCAAGCGAATTCCAGCGCTCTTGAGTGTGCACGATGCGCTCATGCTGGTGCCAAACCTGCGTGAAGCCCTCATCAAGGCGCTCCAGGCTCCAGAGATCTTTGAAGTGTGCATGGCGAAGCATCGTCTATTTGCCAATCCCTTATTCGTGAATGAGATCACGTTCGATGAAGAGGACAATCTCATAGAGGATGGTGCCCATAACCGCCCACTTTACATGGAGGGAAACATTGGGACCGCGCATCTTCGTCGGATCCTCATCGACCGAAGTGCGTGAACATCTTGCCGTCCGGAGTTTGAAGCGGACAGGTTTCACGGATGGGCGACGGAGTCCACCGACGTGATGATATGCGGCTTCGACAACCAAGGGAATCCAACACTGGGGGCCATCACGGTGAAGATCCAGATGTCTACATTCAGCTTCAAGGTGCGGTTCTTCGTCATCGAAGCAAACACCTCCTACTCGGCTCTCTTAGGGAGGCCTTGGATCCACAAATATCGCGTGGTGCCTTCTACCCTTCACCAATGGCTAAAGTTCCTCGACGGCAACGACACACAACAACGCATCATCAGCAACACCAACCCCTACACCGTGCAAGAGTCGCATCATGCAGATGCGAAGTACTACTTCCCCGTCGAAGACAGCGACCAACATGTCGGGCGGACAACACCAGCGGTTGACGTCTTAATCAAACCGGGTGTTGCGCCAGTCGCCGAAGCACGACAGCTCATCATACCATGCTCCCCCGCGGACGCACGGGGTTCCTCCTCTCGCAGCCGAAGGAACCCTGGGCGTAGGCGATCTTCCTCGACTGTGCAACACGACTACAAGCCCTTCCTCCAGGACGGGATGGGGAGCTCTACCCCGATATTGCTGGGGGCAAGCTCTTCTACGCCTGCCCCGATAGCCCCGTTGCTATTGAAGGCAAGGTACCAGAAGCCCACGCCAATCACGTTGAGGTCGGAAATGACGCCTATACAAGAGGCTCCTACATCTTCATCGACTTCGGCGCACCAAGAGCCTAGTTGTTTAACACTTGGCGTCTCTGTAGGTGCCCAGGAAGGACCGAAGGCATTGATCGGCAGCGATGATCGCCCCTCGATCACACTGCGAGTGCGCAACACTCCAAAAGAGGAAGGTGCACCCACTCATCCGGGGGTGGTTAGGAGGAGAATAAAGGAGATAGAGGAAGCTGCGCGGGGAGCTCGTGTCATGCAGCCCCCATCCCTCTACATATCCACGGCTTCTCCATTAGAGGTTTGGGCTATCCCAAGTTCATCTGGGTCTAGAACTCAAACCATTTTCTATAAAGTTCCACAGGTACAACCTTGTGACTCCATATTTGAGCTTCCCCAACCTCGCGGTGATATAGAAGAAGCGCTATCCACAATGAAGGCCGAGCCCAAGATGGCTCGCTTGCTGGAGAAGGCGGGGTTCACGCTTCGGCAAAACAGTAGAATACCGCCGCCACCCGCGGTTTGCGAGGCATGGTGGAGGCAAGCCGAGGACCTCATCAAGCAGAAGGGCAAGACTCGGACCAAGTTCGGGCTTGGGTACACCCACCCGGGTGGCCACGACGATGAAGAAGTAGGAGGACTCAACGGCGTCGCACAAGTCACGTGCCATGCTACGTCTGTCTCTTCACGAGACGACATGGAACTGCCACGTCAGGGCCTTCACCGCCAAAACTCCATCGACGACGCGCCGGTCAAGGAAGAAGAAGAGGTCGAACCCACGCTGGCTCCACAGGAGATGGAAGACGGTGGTCAGCCCACCATCGATGAACTTGTCGAAGTCAACCTCGGAACCGAGGACGATCCACGTCCCACTTTTGTCAGCTCCACGCTGACGGAAGAGGAACGGGAAAGCTATCGACGCTTCTTGATGGAGTATCGAGATTGGTTCGCTTGGAGCTACAAAGAGATGCCGGGGGCTCGACCCTCGTGTCGCTACACAAGTGGCGATTGACCGCAACACCGCCCGTCAGCAGCCTCCACGGCGCTTGCCCGGAGTTTCAAGACCAAGTCATCGAGGTCGATAAATTAATCATTGCGGATTTCATCAAAGAGGCGAAATACCGAATGGCTCGCAAACATTGTCCCGTGGAGAAGAAGAATGGCGAATGCGGGTGTGCCAAGACTTCGCGACCTAAATCGAGCATGCCCCAAAGATGACTTTCCCCTGCCAATCACGGAAATGGTCGTCGACTCCACCACGGGCCATGGTGCTCTATCCTTCATGGATGGTTCGTCAGGCTACAACCAAATCAAGATGGACCCGGACGACGCCATCAACACCGCGTTCAGGACCCGAAGAACTTCTACTACACCGTCATGCCATTCGGCTTGAAGAATCTTTGTGCGGCATGCGGGCCATGACATACATCCTCGGCGACCTGATCCACCATTCTATGGAGTGCTACGTAGATGACATGGTGGTGAAGACCAAGGACCGCCGGGATCATCAGGAGGATCTCCGGGTCATCTTTGAGCGCCTACGTCGACACCAGCTCAAGATGAACCCGTTGAAATGTGCCTTCGCCGTTCAATCGGGCCTCTTCCTAGGCTTCGTTGTCCATCATCGAGGCATAGAGATCGAACCGAAGAAGATCAAGGCCATCCTCAACATGCCACCACCTTGTAATCTCAAGGAATTGAGAGGTTTACAAGGGAAGTTGGCGTACATCCGTCGCTTCATCTCCAACCTCTCGGGACGCATCCAACCCTTCTCAAGTCTCATGAAGAAAGGAGCTCCGTTCGTATGGGATGAAGGGTGTCAAAGAGGATTCGACGACATCAAGAAGTACTTACTTAACCCACCTGTTTTGGCAGCTCCTGTAAAAGAGCGCCCTCTTATTCTATACATTGCAGCGCAGCCTACTTCAATAGGTGCTCTTCTCGCTCAGCACAATGAGGAAGGGAAGGAGGTGGCTTGCTACTACCTGAGCCGCACCATGGTGGGCGCTGAGCGAAACTCTCAATAGAGAAGTTATGCTTGGCGCTTATATTCGCATTGAAGAAGTTGAGGCACTACATGCTAGCACTCCAAATCCAGCTTGTTGCTAGAGCGGATCCCATAAGGTGCGTGCTAAGTCAGCCCGCACTAATGGGCGACTCGGAAAATGGGCATTGCTCATGATGGAGTTCGACATCACCTTTGTGTCTCGAAGCGATCAAGGGCCAAGCCTTGGCAGAGTTCCTTGCGGCGCATCCGTCCTGGCGACTCTCCTCATCACCAACCTCCCGACGAGGAGGTTTTCACCATGAGGTCGAGGCTCCATGGGAGCTCTACTTGACGGTGCTTGGCGCCGGAGGCCGACCACGATGGCACACCCAAGCGGAGGCGAGCAGGATTGGTGTTCAAGACTCCACAAGGAGGGTGATGTATCACTCATTCTCCCTTCTCAAGGAAGAATGCTCCAACAACGAGGCGGAGGCGCTCATCTTTGGCCTCCTCCTAGCACTCTCCATGGAGGTCCGTTCTTCGGCCTATGGAGATTCCCAGCTCATCGTTCAGCAAGTCAACGACATCTACGAGGCACGCAAGCCGGGACTGGTGCCATACTACGGTGCGGCTCGAAGCTTATGGAGAAATTCCAACATGTTGAGTCTCCATGTCCCATGGGCAGAATGCACCCGAGATGCCTTTAGCAAAGATCGTACTCCGGGTGATAAATCCACGCAAGTGACGGTGGAAGAAAGGTGGCTTCTTCCCGCTGTCCTAGAGCTCATCCCGGAGGAAGAGGAAGTCAACACCATCACGACGAACGTCGTGGAGGAGGACGAGTGGCTACAACCCTTCCTCAACTACTTCAAGCACGACAGCCTCCCCGATGACCCCGTCGAGAGGCGCCAACTCCAACGGCGACTTCCCTCCTATGTGTATAAGGCCGGCGTCTTGTACAGACGATCTCACGGGCAAGAGATTCTACTTCGGTGCGTCAACCAAGATGAAGCCAAAAAGATCTTGCAAGAGGTGCACCACGGGGTCTGCGGTGGACACCAAGGTGGGGCCAAGATGTACCATGCCATACGCCTGGCTGGGTACTATTGGCCCGGCATCATGAAGGACTGCCTCCAGGTAGCCAGGTCATGCCATGGTTGCCAAATCCATGGCGACTTCAAGCATCAGCCGCCAGTTCCTCTACACCCCACCATTCCCTCATGGCCATTCGACGCCTGGGGGATTGACGTCATCGGACCCATCGACCCGCCATCATCCAGGGGCCATCGTTTCATCCTTGCAGCGACAGACTACTTCTACAAGTGGGCGGAGGCTGTCCCGCTGCGGGAGGTGAAGAGCGACAAC
The DNA here is from genome assembly GCA_030063025.1 of Avena longiglumis. Taxonomy (NCBI): domain Eukaryota; kingdom Viridiplantae; phylum Streptophyta; class Magnoliopsida; order Poales; family Poaceae; genus Avena; species Avena longiglumis. The sequence goes on from CP125978.1 coordinate 123,472,468, forward strand.
GTCATCAACTTCCTGGAGCGAAATATCATACATCGCTTTGGGATACCACACCGTATCACCTCCGACAACGGCAAGGCATTCAAATCCAACAAGATGTATAGGTTCATGGCGAAGTACAAGATCAAGTGGAACTACTCCACCGGCTACTACCCTCAAGCCAATGGAGCAATCGAGGCCTTCAACAAGACGCTCGGCAAGATACTCAAGAAGACGGTGACAAGACATAGAAGAGACTGGCCTGACCGTCTCTTCGAGTCTCTATGGGCGTAGCGTTACGGTCAGTACCCAACTCAGTCTACACCATATTCCCTTGTCTATGGGAGAGGCGGTACTTCCATTGGAGGTCCAACTACCTCTCTTCGTGTCGCCATCCAAGATGAACTCACAAAAGATGAACAGGTACAAGCTGCGATTCCGCGCTTGACGCCCTAGAGGAGGTCTCAAGCCCTCAGAACTTGGAGCTTTACCGTCAAAACTTGGTGAGAGCTTACGGCAAGCTCATGAGGCAACGCGTCTTTCGGAAGGGCGAGCTAGTGCTTGTCCTCAGGCGCCCCATCGTCGTCACGCACAAGACGAAGGGGAAGTTCAAGCCAAAGTGGGAAGGACCCTACGCCATCGAGCAAGCCTACGACGGGGGTGCATACCAGCTGGTCGATCCTCAAGGAGCCCGGCCCATGCCTCCAATCAACGGAAGGTTTCTTAAAAAATATTTCTGCTAAATATTTGCTTCTTCCGTTGCCTTTTTTTCCGTTTTTTTTCTATGGGGAGTCCTTCAGTCGGCTCAAGTCCATGATGCATTCCCTTTGCATAGTGTGGATCGCCTGTTTTCCCCAATAACAAAAACTGGCTTTCCCTAAACATCTTGTCTTTGGTGATTGAAGATTTGGCTGCCTTAGGACTTGTCGGAGGGCGGCACGAGGCGCCAATTGCAAGTGGGCGACACCTACACCCACAAAGCACGACACGTACAAGTGCATGCTTCTAGAGGCGGTGAGAAGATCATTTGGGCACTTCAGCGTCGAGACTCCACGCCCTCATGCTCCCGGCGTGCCTCGCTCGTAGAGGCTCACACGCGGGAAGACCATAGGAAAAGATCATGAAAAGGCTGCCCGACTTGGTGCGTGGCAGCGTGACAACCACAGGGTGTGCCACAAAAAGCTCCAGATAAAGTGCCAAGAGGGTTCCTTAGTCCACCAAGGTGAACGGTGCCTTCCAAGTTCCCAAGATGGTTCCCCAAGCGAAGAAAGAAGAAGAGAACCTCAGAAGGTGAAGCAAAAAAAAACAAAAAAAATATCTCCAAGAGCGCAAGCAATCTCATGAAGTCCATGATCACCCAAGTGGGCCTCGCAAGCAATCCCCGTAGGAAAAAAAATACATAAACTTCAAGACGCAAGTCTAAACTGTCCCGAGCATAAGGGAACCATTCGAAGGAAGGCGAAAGGTATCTGTTCACCACCCCTCAATAAGGCGCGGAAGTTTCAGAGCTGTTGTCCCAAAGCCTTACTCCCTTGTTTTACCATGCCCAAGTCTCTGGGTTCGCGGTATCGTCGGGGGCATGGCTGGGCCGTGGGGCTTCGGTACCAGGATGGGCTAGAGTATGATTCTCTCGCCTCTGGAGCATCTCCGAAGGCAGGCGTCTCCACACGCTTTACGGAAGGAAAAGTTATGATCGTCATGGTCTTGCGACGATTCCCAATGACAAGTCCTTTGGCGGCTTTTTCGGATATCACACATATAGCTAGTGTATAACGGGAAAGCCAACATTTTGAAAAAACACAAACCCAAAACCAGGTTTTATCCATATTGTCCCTTGCTTCTTTTATTTTGTCTTGGTTGCTTTGTCCATCAAGCTTGGGCAGGTACATCGTCGAGAGGTCCCAATGCCGCCCTACATCAACAATACTGGTGGCGTTCCTTGCCCTTGGCGACAGACACCTCGTCATCAATGGTGACACCCATGGGACGACACTCTCGCCACCTTAAGGATGGAGTCTCCGCGCCGACGGCTTACCGGCGCCTCATCTACATCAACACGTCAAGATACGGGAGCAGTGACGTGCGCCAGTGCGGCTAGTGCGAATCTGTGAAACCCTTTGATCTAGTCGGTGGGCACCGCATCGTCTAAGCGGTCACGATTAGATTAATAAACTTTTTTCAGGACATGGCATGTTATTCCGCTGTGAAGTGAAGACAAAGCAAATATAACTGGTTGCTAGCGCCTTACAAGGCACCAACCAACTCAAGTGCAGACGTACGTACCTGCACTAGGCTATATTGATCGGCATGTGGTCTTCCCCGAAGACCATCGCAAGCAAAAAGATCAACTACATCGACCACGACCTGACTCTAGGGTCAGTGTAAACGGCTGTCACCACAACGACCACAGGCCGTCATAAGAAGGACGCATGCGCTGTAATTTCTGCGGTTTTTTTTTTCTTTCTTCTTTTTAATGCAAGGCCTCCACGGGATGACTCGAAGAGGAGCCGGGCCGGTGGGCCCAAGAGAAAAATAAAGTTTTTTTTTCACCAAGTCAAGTTCGATTTGCTTCGCACTCGGACTCGACTTGGTGGGGGGCATTTGTTTAACGTGATTTTGTACCAGATAGCAGTTAAAACACTGCATGGTATTTGAAAGTCGTGGATACAAGTATACTACTTCTATATGCATACATGTATTTCTATTTGCTTTATTTTACAGGTTAATGGACTAGCATCACATGTTGGTATTGCAACCAGAGTAGCTGATAGACTCCAAATAGCTAGCCAAATCGTAAGCTGGAGGGGTCTTCCTAGCTAGCTAGCGTCTGGACTCTCCATGGATGCAGCGGGGCGATTGTACGTGTATACGTACGCAGATACTTGTGCATAACCAGTCAGCTGGACAACAAAGATAAGAGATTAGCTACGTTTAAACTGCCTGGGCTCGACTAGAATATCACGCGACGGCCAGAGGCCCACAGGCAGCCGTGCAACCAGGTACGTATGGTTTTACTCTCCTTTTTATCTTACTGTGCAGATCGTGTGCGCCAAGAAGTTAAGCGGAGGAGATAAACAGTCCGGACGTTTCCATCGCTATCTATTCCAAGAAAATCGGCAACAGCCAAACGACCGCGATGCGCAGCTCTATCCTCCGCCTATATATATACCTAGGTAGAAGGAAGACGGGGCAGAGAGATAGCACGGGAGGGACCCCAGACGCTCGTACCCGGAGGCCACACGGACGCACTGCTCCACGCAGCAAGAGGAGGAGAAGAAGGAGATCGTATCAAGAATTAGCTTAGCTCTTCCACACCACAGCCTATCCATCTAATCTCCATTCACCTACCCATTCATCCATCCACATACCCAAAACACCACAAACTAATACAAGCCGGAGAACTCAATCAAGAGCAAGCGACCCATCATGGAGGAGAAGCTCGTCGTAGTGGATGGTAAGAATCATGGTTGATCTTCTCCCTCTTTCTCTCCACAGCATACACGCGCACATGCATCTCGCACGGGGAGCCATGGAGGAATCGTGCAAACGTGGGCAAGTCGAGAGCGCTGGGGCTGCGCCAGTAGCTCGCGCACCCTCCACCCCAGCAGACGCGTTGAAGGCGAAGGTGCGGGCTGCGGCGTGTAGCCTGCGTACCCTTTCCATGTCAAGACGGTGCCCAGCGGCGGTGCGGGCTGCTGGCGCGCAGCTCGTCACACACGCCTCAAAAGCGATGCTGCCAGGCCGCGGTGGGCAGCCTATCGCGTGCCTCTTCATCTCTACGAGCCACTCCGAAGGTGGCGGTGGTGAGGCTGCGGAGTCCAGCCGGCGCCACTTCCATCTACGCACACTCGTTGCCCAAGACGGCGGCATGGGCGCGCGGCTGCCGCGGCGTGCAGCACGCCAACTCCAACGCCACCGAGAGGCGGCTCGGCAGCCGCGGCTGCGGCGTGCAACTGGCGCCATCTCCAACACCACCAAGAGGCGGCCTCGGCAGCGCGACTGCGGCGTGCAGCCAGCGCCATCTCGCGCCACCAAGATGACGGCCGAGGCGCGCGGCTGCGGCGTGCAGCAGCGCCATCTCCAACGCCACCAAGAGGCGGCCTGACGGCGCGGCTGCCGTCGTGCAGCCCAGCGCCATCTCCATCTCCGCCGCCACCAAGACGACGGATCAGGCGCCGGCTGCGGCGTGCAGCCCAGCGCCATCGCCATCTCCGCTCGGTGTGGCGCGCCAAAAACGGCGATCTCGCGATTGCCGTGGTCCGTCATGGCGCCATCTCTTCCCCATCGAACCTTGCGACTACGGCGGCGCCGAGACGAGGCGAAGGCAGCGGCATGCATTCGGCGCCACGTCCATCTCAACGAGCCATGCTGCCTAAGACGGCGGCGGGCTGTCGGCGGGTAACCTTTATTCACCTCCTACGGGCGCCAACAAGGCAGCGGCCCCGGCGGCGCGGCTCCGGCGCGCAGCCGCACCATCTCTCCTCCCATCGAGCCCGCCTTCTTCACTCCGGCGGCGTGGCGAAAACAGTGATGGCGGGGCCGCTAGTATGCAAGTCGTCGCCATCTCCGCCTCCGCGAGCCATAGGCGATAGCATCGGGGTGTCCATCGTACAACCCGGTGCTAGCTCCATCTCCGTGAAGCCGACGGGCGTAGGCGAAAGCACTGCCGACTCGCAATCCGGCGGCATACCACACCTTCATATTCACGAGCCCGTGAGACGATGCTCTTGTTTAGGACGACAGCCGTGAACTCGGCGTCGGACCGAGACGAGGTGTCGACCACGTCGGCTGCACCGACTTGTAGGCGCGTGTCAGTTTTGCACCGATGCCGATCTCCACCAACACTTACTCCTGCGAGGCATACCCCTTGCGCACCCCGACGAGGCTGCTGGTCGTCGAGAAGTCCCAGCTGAGCGGACCCATGCTACTCCAACTCCAACTACATCGACGCCGTCAAGACCGATGAGGCACGACGGGCGAGGCATGGCGAGCAAAGGCCATGCTACTCATGCCAGCGATGTACCGGAGGACACGGGCTCTGCCGCCACACACACACCACCACCACATCATGCATGGAGAACGCGGGCAGACGAAGCGACCACGGCTTAATCGGAGGTGTCTCGCGGTGTAACCAGCGGGAGTAATTAACCGGTGCCTTCCGAGGCCCGGAACCATGAGATCGCAATCGCCATAGTCGGCTGGCAGCAAGCGCCGGCGCACTGTATTAGGGATTTGTACTTTATTTCTCCACGAGAGATTAATGAAATGCATCTTCCCTACCTTTTTTGTGTACTACGGTACACCGGCATCGCATTTCTTTTTCTTTATCCCGGCGCATGAGAAATAACACGCTACCATCCTTCTTCCCTCGAGTAGCCTACGTTCGACTTTTCCAGAACGTTTTTCTCGTGTCAAACATGGCGCCCCGCAAAAACCACTACCAAAAAATCGCGTTGTTTCTGTGCATTGCATCATCATTTCCGCATGATCATGTCATCATGCCCCATTGCATTTGAGCATCGTCATGTCATCTTGCATGGTTTATCTAAAACTATATTTTGAAAAGTCTGGTTTTGTTTTCTAAACACCCCATCTTTTATTCAAACTACAAAACCCGGGCTTGTCCGGATTATTTTGTTTTGTCTGCCAACGGTTTGCAAAAGCCCCGTTTTAAATAAATAAAAATTTTAAATTATTTTTAGGAGGCAGCCCGCTAGGCCCGAAAGCCCGGCTGGCCACCTCCATTTATAATCCTAGCTACCCCAAATCTTTTCCTACCTAATCCTAATCTACCCATCCCCAGCCACATCACCCCGGCCAATCACCAACCGCCACCTCACCACTTCCTCCACCCCATCCACTCCTAACCTGCCACCTCACTCCACCCCACACTCCCCAGCAGCCGACCCACTCCCTAACCTCCTCTCCCTTCCACCCCGGTCCCACCGACCCCACCGCCCAAGCCACTCACCAACACCCACACCTGCTCCCTCTACCACCGCCCTGCCCGTTTCCTCCTCCTGGCGCCCTCCTCTGCCTCGTCGCGCCTCCCTCGCCGCCGCCAGAGCCCGCCCTGCCCACCCTCGCTCGCGTTCCTTCCTCGCCTCGCTCCTCTCTGCATCTCGCCGCCGCCTCTGCCTTTCTCCCGTGGCCAGCGCCGTCATCTCGCGAGCCGCCCGCCGACTCCTGCGCGCCCTTGGACCCTTCTCTGCTCGCCTACCAGCCGCCGCCCACCTGCGCCTCCTCCACCTCGTCGCCGACCCCACCGTCTCGCTGCGGTCGCCCTCGCCTCGGCCTCACCCCGCAGCTTCCCATCGGCGAGCCCGACCCCGCCGCCCGCATCGCCTTGATCCCCGCCGCCTCGTCGGCGTCCATCTGTAGCGGCCCACCAACGCAGCGCCTGTCGCCCTCCTCCGCAGCAGCGGGCCACCGTCGCCGCCCATCGACCCCGTCCTCGTGCCATCGCTGACGGCAGCGAGCCCGTCGCCCGAGGCCGCCCTCCTCTGGTCCGACCCTCCTCCCGAGCTCCCGTCGCGCGGCCCCGTCCTTGCGCTTCCTTTCCGGCCGCGACCACCTCTGCTCCGGTCTTCCGCCTCGCCTCCGCCATCCGTGGAAGCTCGGCCCGCGTGCCCCAAGCACTGGCCCTGACCGTGACCTCCTGCGAACGCACTCCCTTGGCGTCTCTGTGCTAGAGGGTGCGTTTTGGTATCCGTCTGTTACAGCGCCAGGACGCATATCGCTGTGTGGCTACCCGTGTATCACAGTGATCCTTGTTGTTCTGTGTTTGGCCCATGTGTTTTGACCGAGGCCACCACCGTGTGAAGATGTACCCAGGGATTTTCGAGAAAATCGCCAAGGACTCCAAATACCTTTCGGATGCGACAAGATCCCCGCGGAACACCAAGTTCTCCTTCCCGGAATCGGACCCGAAGACGCCGTGACCCGGACGCCAAGATCTCCGCGTGAGACGACAAGACCGACGACATGGCCCGACGACCGCGGATGCGAAAAGATCGTCTCTCGGACGCCAAGTTCTTCGACCCCGGGGACCGATCCATTGGAACGCCAAGCCTTCTTCCGAACCTGAGTTCTTCGTCACAGGCGTCAAGATCTTCTTCCCAGACTCGAAGACCCCGGTACCCGATCCACTCAAGTTCGCCATCGACGACAAGATCGACACCGACCAGGGCGAATCTGATGCGCCCCTGACGCCGAACCAAGTCCTTCTTCCGGGATGCGACAAGATCTACTTCCGTTGTCCGAGACCGATCCCATCGAACCTCGCCCCCGTCGAACCCTGTCAAACCCCGAACCCCTCGGAGCCCAAGTTCGCCGAACCCTAAAGTGATTCCCTATCCGAGACCCCATTATTTTTATAATATGACATTATCAACTCATGCATATTAAATTGTTCATGCATGCATACTTGTCTGTGGTTTGGGGGCATTATGCCAATTCATCTCATAATTAAATATGGAGTCTATATGCGGGATATCTTTGTCTTATTCCGGACTTCATTTAAATTGGCATAGCGAACCGAAGCCATGTTTGGTCTTGCTAATCCAACATTTAACTTGCGGGGTAGATAAATAACTTGAACCGTTTAATTAAATGTCGGGACCCCGGTTTCCGCTTAATATTGCCTTAATGCATCGCACCTTTGCCATGTCATACACCATACATGCATCATGCCCGATTTTCTACTGAAGTATTAAATAGTCCATCCGGTGTTTCTTCTAGTGCTTTGCTTCTTCATGGATTAGGCCGATGAGTTGATGCGAGTGTCGACCCGACCTTCGGATGAACCTTCGGCAATGTTTTCAGGCGAGCATCTCCCCCTTTCTACCTATCTTACTTTTATAGTATTTATTCCCTCCTGTTGATCTATTGCTATCTGTGTTGCGATGCTCTAGTTTCCGTACCCGTGATATCCCTTGCGGCCTTATATTGCCTTGGACACATCCTATTACCTGTTGTTTGGTAGATAGTTGGACTGCTTGGCGTCGATCTTGCTCAAGTGCTGTTGCGTGTCGTCAAGTACCACAGTTGTTGGAGTATTGCCGCATGCTTAATGTTGGAGATGATCATGGCTTTAAATACTGTTTAATAACTAAAATTGAAAGTAGGTAAATGCAGAGGCACCGGTGGGTAATAGAAAATATTTGGATTTTAACCGCTCACTGGTGTCCCGTAGGACCCCGAGTTTTTGATACCTGTTCCGAGATCGAGCGCGCTAACCACAGGTGGGTTGTATGGGCACCCCCATCGATTAGTACCTGATTTCAAAGTATTGAACTGGGGGACACAAAGTAGTTTGGAGCTTTATTACTATTCTGTACTTATGCCATGCTTTACTGCTTTATTTAAGATTGTGCGAGGAGCACCTGTACTGTTTAGGTAAGCGGAGTGTTTTCGCGGTATCGACAAGCCCAGTCACACTTTCGGGTTCTCAGTCGTTTACAGCCACTGACGCAAACCCTGGGTCCATTCCGGAGCCGGCCAACTTTGTTGCGGGTAGCTTAGTGGGGTGGCCCCCATGTACTTTCTTTGGGTCTGGGAAACGTCATGACTTAGGCCCCGCCGACATACCGATGGGTGTATGTTAACTGATCTGGCAAAAAGGGTCGAAGTGCGTGTGGATACTTTGGTGCACCCCTGCAGGGTTAAATCTTTTCGAAAAGCCATGTCCGCGGTTATGGACGACTTGGAGCACAGTTCTCGATCATAGACAACTATAACTAAAGTTTACTGCTATAATTTGACTTGTATCCGATATGACTAGTAATCAGCTTCACTGCAACGGAATGGCTAAATAAAAGTACCAACAACTGCTGGGTTTGGGGATATCTCATGCTAATTGTATCTGACTAGTAAGTGTTGCAACTTCTAGCGGAATGGTTAACTAAAAGCGCCACTGCTTATTATATTAGGATGACTCATGCTATCTATATTTGACTAGTAATTGCCGCCACTATAACGGAATGAATAAAACTGCCAACGGTGTGAGTTCCTCGGTTGACTTCCTCGTTTGGTCTCGAGGGGGGAAATACCAGGATGGGTATGTTTGGTGGTAGCATCAGGTTGGTTCCGAATAGGTCTTTCTTATCCCTCTCTGATAGCCGCCAGTTGTATCGAGTCTCTATAGGTTGTTTAGTGCATGATGCGCTGCCTCTTCAGTCTACCATACCTATGTAGGCGAGGACCGCCGAATTCTAGCCTCGCGTGTCTTGGCCTCGATCTTGACCGCTCTCTTTTTCCTTTGCCCTTTTGTTGGCACCCCTTTTGTTTAAGCAGGTTTTGAGATCGGCGTCGTTAGCGAGGTTACCCTTCGGCACGGGCAGGTTATGGGCATTGATTATTCTTCAGGGCTCTTAGCCCCATTTGCATCTTGTCCGTAGTCGGACGCTGTATCGTTTTAAAGGTGATTTGGATCTTTGGTATTGTATATTTGTATTCTTGACTCTTTGAGTCACTGTTGTATATATCTGTTCTGTGGATTCCATCGTGGACTATTGTGTAATGGTATTACTTCGTTTTCCACCCGCACGAAAGAGCCTGGTGGGCACCTTTTGAATCGTTTCTATGCGGGTTTGGCGGGAATTTCTGAAACTTGCATAGGGCCGATTCTGAGGGTGTTACACCATTGAAGTAATTTACCCAGACTAAGGTAACAAAAAAACATTCATCAAAACATATTTCAGATCCCACATGGTGGAACTAACCGAGATTTCAATAGCCGCTGATGCATGCTAGCATGAATAGTTGTAGCTATCTCCAAAAAAAAAGGTATTAAATATCAACCAATAAACATACAATCAACATATTCCGTGGTAACGTAAAGAAATGCAATAACGTTGTATATGGCAGTCTTTGACGTTCTCATTAGATGCCACTTTCAACTTGGTGTGAAAAATACCATAAAATACCTAAAATGAAAAAATACCATAAAATAATACTACCATGGATTCTTGTCCATAGTGTTTTACCTGTGCAAAAGACGAGGTTGTGCGGCAACCTAATTCTTCATTCTTCCCATAAGCCTCCAAAAACCGAAAAAATGAAATGGCAAGCTGAATAGACTTGAAATTTCAGAAACCAATACACTGAATTCATTCTTGAAAGGACCATCATATTTAGCATAATTAGCTACTGTTAATAAATTCTGAGCTACACATCCAAAATCGTAAATCATAATCACTTTAGGTATGCAGCTCTACAATTAAAAATAAATCTGTTGCTAAGTAGATGAGTTGTAACTTCTCGGCGATGTTACAAACCATAATTTTCTAAGCATTACTGATGTCTATGCACTTCTATTCTTGTAGACAGTTGTTGGATCTCCAAGTGCAGAGGTCTGTAGAACAGTAACAAATTTCCCTTAAGTGAATCACCCAAGGTTTATCGATCTCAGGGAGGAAGTGGTCAAAGGTATTCCCTCTTAAGCAACCCTGCAATCAAGATACAAGAAGTCTCTTGTGTTCCCAACACACCCAATACACTTTTTAGGTGTATAGGTGCACTAGTTCGACGAAGAGATAGTGAAATACAAGTGGTAATGGTGCCAAAAATAGCTTTTGACTTGTTGACGTGGGATAACGGTGCCAGAAAAGAGCTGATGGCGTGGAGGAAAGGTAAAAGCCCAAAACCTCCCCGGCAAATGGAACAAAGATGGAAGCAAGCAAACATGCAACCGATCTAGTAGCAAACGGTATTTCAATATTTAGAAACAAGGCCTAGGGATCATACTTTCACTAGTGAACACTCTCTCATATAAATATCCTCTCTTCATGATACTACTCTTAACTAGTCTCCGGTTGGACACTCTAATCCATGGTAGGGCTATAACAGCACATCTCTAAGTCCGCCTTCCTCAATCTTGATAACCCCACACTGTCACCTTGCGCGCTAGATGGTTCCAACAAAAACTACAATTTCATAGAGACATCCAACTCCAAATATAACTCATAACAAATATTCAATCTAGCCAAAGTGCCACACACGGTATGCCCATTGTCACTTTCACATACGTGGGGAAAAAGCATAGATCTATTAAAGCACAAAGAGTATTTATGTAGACTCAAGCCTAAGTGCCACCATGGCATGCACGCTGTCACTTTCACACACATGGGGAGAGAAGAGATCTATTAAAGCACTTGAGTAGCAAGGTAGATCTACTTGATTACAAAGCTCATGACCACAAGATCATGTATAGAGAGAGAGATGAACACATAGCTACCGGTAGAGCCGTTAGCCCTGAGGAATAACTACTCCCTCCTCATCATGGGAATCAGCAATAGTGATGAACATGGCGATGGAGATCAGTAGAGATGGCTTCGGGGGAACTTCCCCGTCCCGACGGGATGCCGGAACAGAGACTTTCTGTCCCTCGAATCTCCCCTTCGGTGGCGGCGGCGCTATAGAGGTTTTTGTGGATTTCTTCTGGATGATTTAGGGTTTTCTCCCCAGGGGCTTCTTATAGGCGCAGGAGGCAAGGTCGGTGGGGAGCCAGGGGGCCCACACCCTCCCCAGGCGCCCCCAGGGCTTGCCCACGCCTAGGGGGTGAGGACACCCTGTGGCCCCCCTCCGGCTCTGCTTCGTGGTTCCTTGTTGCTCCGGGAAAATAATAAATTTGGATTTTGTCCCGTCCAATTCTGAGAATATTGATTTTTTGCCTTTCTGGAACCAAAAAAAAAGAAGAAAACAGGCAACTGGCACTGTGGCAACTTGTTAATAGGTTAGTTCCATGAAAGATATAAAAACACCTCAAAGTGTAGACAAAGCAAAGCAAAGTAGATACTAAACAAGCATGGAACATCAAAAATTATAGATACGTTTCCGACATATCAAGCACCCCCAAGCTTAACTCCTGCTCGTTCTCGAGTAGGTAAGTGATAAAAAGAATAATTTTTGAGGTGACATGCACCATCAAAACCTGGATCAAACCATTTGTAAGCATTGAAAGCTGGGATCAAAGAACTCTAAACATGTGCATGAAAGATGGAGTTCTAACAATAAGACAAAGTAACTACGCATGCAACATGAAAGGCTACAAACAAAGATCATGAATAACATGCATTAAAAAACGTTTGTTTGTTTCACATATAGAAAACATGACATAGTGGCAATCAGCTTGTCCCTCATAGAGTAGCAATATAGATGCATATGACACATTCAAAGTTCACAAGGGTGACTAGAAACAAATAGCACAAGAACAAGTAATATCACAATATGCATCAATCAATAAGCTTTGGAACACTACACACATGATGACAACTATGCTCTCTTAATGGTGCCTAAAGGTAGAAGGTGGAGACTCAATAATGGTGGAAGAAAGGCCTTTTTGTAAAGGAAGCAGGGATATCAAGTTTCAAAAAGAGCTTCCAAAAATTATGGTACTTGTTAGTTTTCAGCCCTCATTGCCCCTATCATAAGCATCTTGAAGTGGTTAAGGTTAAAGTGGCAAAGCTGGAGTATATGCTTGATGAAGTATAAGTTGGCAATCTCAAGTCCCTTGAATACGAGGGCCACACCTCATGCATACTCAACTTTAGTCCAGGTAAGTTCTTGTCACTGTAAGTATTTGCATATCATTGAGAACCGCTAACGGGGTACCCCTTGCACATGGTACAAGATCTTTCCCATAACCAAAATGACAAGGCAAGAATATAATGAACATCTCAGCAATCTTTTTATTTACCATATGCATAGATTTTTATTGAGGATGCTTCATAGATAGCTCATTATGGTGATGCTGCAAGTTTCCACCATGATTAGGCATGGATTAGGCTAGCGGTCCAGGCGTTTCTCTAACACAATATACAAACTCCATGGACTTACAAGTTCCCTCTTCATTTCACACCGGTGACATCCATAGACAAAAGAACATGATATCAACTGAGTACAGAGTACGAATGCAATGTTGAAAACATTCCCCGTGACAACACGGTTCTGCTAATTCCAACTTATAAGTGCAAGCATATACAACAAAGTTGTCACAATGGTTCAAGTTTATTAGGGGCAAAGAATAAAGTGTACCATCAAGTTCGTGAGGGCTTTAATCACTAAGTTTTCTCATAACAAAATAGTTTTTAATTGGAAGATAGTTGAAAACAAGAATATACTTGGAATAGTGTAACACACCATGCATAGGAATTTATAGTGGACACTTTGGAATAACTTGGTTTCTTGGGAGGTGGAAGCATGAGTGGAGCTTACTCATACAAGTGGAGGCTAGCAAAAGACTAGGAGCAACCAACTAAGAGAGCAATAATGGACATAATCATGCAGAGCAACAAAACATTACTAATCAAAGCATAAAGTGGCACCACAAGTCGAGGACTAAATGATCATAGAGGCTATTGTGACTTGTCCATAGTCATGACATGGTGTGAGAATCTGCCAAGTCAACCCAAACAAAGCATCAAAGGAGAACACCACAATACTATGCTTTTGTATGCTAAAACAACACATGATTCCTTCAAGACACATTAAGCAATCCTAATTGTTTGGAACAAGTCATGCTACAGCAATAATCACTAAGCATAAGGTCAAAACAACATCTAGCATGACATGAAAAAGTCTAAGTCACAGTCAAAGAAAGCTCCCTTTTGTACCACTAATCAAGCAAGAACTTTCCTACTCTTTTCCAACACCAAACGACATATTTGAAACAACTCACAAAGATAATAATCAATAAAGATCAGTGATCTTGTATCACAAATCCACAAAGAAGAACTAAAAAGTTCTAAGCTTAAAGCATAAGAAAACTAAGGATGAACACAGTGCTAGCAAAAGTGAACACTCACAAAATAATAAGAGTGAAAACTAGAGTGTTCTAGGCAATGGAAACAGAGTGTGTCTCTCTCCAAAAGAAGTGTGGTATAACAAACCAATTTACTCAAGAAAACTAAGAAAAATAAAACCAAAAAACAAAAACTAAGACGCTCCAAGAACAACACAATTATGCATGAAACAATAAAAATGAAGTGTCTAGAAAGACCTGAGGTTTTTATTGATGAAGAAGGGGACGCCTTGGGCATCACCAAGCTTTGACGCTTGTACCTCTTGAATATTTCTTGGGGTGACACGGGGTGGCATCCCCAAGCTTGAGCTTTTGTCCATTCTTCATCTCATTACATCATTCTTTCTCTACACCTAAAAATTTTCCTTCATACAAAACTTCACACAATCTTCATTAGCAACATTAGTGTATTCAAAAGATATTAGACCCTTAGGAAAAGCTTTGGAATAGAAAAACTTTTCACTAAAACACAATCTATTGTAGCAACTTCTTCAAAAATCTCAATTCCCAAAAGAGAACTCAAAAAGGAATCAATAAGAAGCAAATGCAAATAATGGCAGAAATATGGCAAAACAGACCAGCAGGTAAAAACCAATTTTTTCGAAGACCTTCTGTTGCTCAAATCAAAAATTGTTGAACGAACGAAAGTTAGCTAACATACTGAGGGATTTATTCGTAAATTTTCAGCTCAATTCGAGTTACAGAGACTCCTCACTGATTTTTTTAGTGGAGGATAGAAATCTGTTTCGGGACAGCAATTCCCCAAATCTTACTTCCCTCTCATTAAAGGTCATGCTTGGCACAAAAAAAGATAAGGAGAGGTCATTACTGAAGTAATAACTTTCAAGACTCAAGGAAACTCTTGGGCTATCTCCCAACAAGTACTTTACTTTAACGCCTTTAAGTTAGGCTTGATAGCTTGAGAAGATGCTCACATAAGAATTATGAATTGAAGTCAAAGAGAGCATCAAGAAGCAAATTCAAAACACATTTAAGTCTAACACACTTCCTATGCATAGTAATCTTGTAAAAAAACAAGTCATGAAAGCACAAAGCAACAACCATAGGAAAGCAAAACAAGTGCAACTTTAAGACTTTCAACATAAAGAGGGGAAACTTAATATTGTTGAGATACATAAAACCATGTTTCCCTCTCTCATAATAACTTTCAGTAGCATCATGAGTAAAATTAACAATATAATTATCACATAAAACATTCTTATCATGAGCCACATGCATATAATAATTATTACTCTCCATATAAGCATAGTCATCCTTATTAATCATAGTGGGAGCAAATTCAACAAAATAGCTATCATTACTATTCTCATCACCATAATCATAAAATATAGGAGGCAGATTGTAATCATAATGAACTTTCTCCTCAATAGTAGGTCGACTAAAAATATTATACTCATCATTGTAATCATCATATATTGGAGGTTTGGTATCATCATAAGCAATATAATAGCTATCTCCCAAAGCTAGAGGACTAAAAGGATCATTTTCATCAAAATTAGCTTCCCCAAGCTTAGATTTTTCCATAGCATTAGCAATAATGGTGTCCAAAGAATTCATATTAATAACATTGCTATTAGCATGCAAATAAAGCTCCATAGGTTTTTTAATTTTCTCTTCAAACACTTTATGTCCTAACTCAAGATAGATACTATAAAGCTCTCTAATTTTTTTGTTGTTTTCCATTAAGTCTAACTAGTGAAAACAAGAAACAAAAATAAAAAACTGCAGAATCTAAAGGAAATAACTTTGAGCACTCACACCAGAGGATGTGAGTACCTTTTACCTTACCTCCCTGGCAACGGCGCCAGAAAAGAGCTTGATGTCTACGCACTTATATTCTTGTAGACAGTTGTTGGGCTCCAAGTGCAGAGGTTTGTAGAACAACAGCAAGTTTCCCTTAAGTGGATCACCCAAGGTTTATCGATCTCAGGGAGGAAGTGGTCAAAGGTATTCCCTCTCAAGCAACCCTGCAATCAAGATACAAGAAGTCTCTTGTGTCTCCAACACACCCAATACACTTGTTAGGTGTATAGGTGCACTAGTTCGACGAAGAGATAGTGAAATACAAGTGGTAGTGGTGCCAGAAAATAGCTTCTGACTTGTTGACGTGGGGTAACGGTGCCAGAAAAGAGCTAATGGCGTGGAGGAAAGGTAAAAACCTCCCCGGCAAATGGAACAAAGATGGAAGCAAGCAAACATGCAACAGATCTAGTAGCAAACGGTGTTTCAATGCTTAGAAACAAAGCCCAGGGATCATACTTTTACTAGTGAACACTCTCTCATATAAATATCCTCTCTTCATGATACTACTCTTAACTAGTCTCCGGTTGGACACTCTAATCCATGATAGGGCTATAACAGCACACCTCAAAGTCCGTCTTCCCCAATCTAAATAACCCTGCACTGTCACCTTGAGCGCTAGATGGTTCCAACAAACACCACAATTTCATAGAGACATCCAACTCCAAATATAACTCATAACAAATATTCAATCTAGTCAAAGTGCCACACACGGTATGCCCGCTGTCACTTTCACACATGTGGGGAAAAGCATAGATCTATTAAAGCACAAAGAGTATTTATGTAGACTCGAGCCTAAGTGCCACCATGGCATGCACGCTGTCACTTTCACACACATGGGGAGAGTAGAGATCTATTAAAGCACTTGAGTAGCAACATAGATCTACTTGATTACAAAGCTCATGACCACAAGATCATGCATAGAGAGAGAGATGAACACGTAGCTACCGATAGAGCCCTTAGCCCTGAGGAAGAACTACTCCCTCCCCATCATGGGAATCAGCAATGGTGATGAAAATGGCGATGGAGATCGATAGAGATGGCTTCGGGGGCACTTTCCCGGCCCGGCAGGGTGCCGGAATAGAGACTTTCTGTCCGCTGAATCTCCCATTCGGTGGCGGCAGCGCTACAGAGGTTTTCGTGGATTTCTTCTGGATGATTTAGGGTTTTCTCCCCGGGGGCTTCTTTTAAGCGCAGGAGGCAAGGTCGGTGGGGAGCCAGGGGCCCACACCCTCCCCAGGCGCCCCCAGTGCTTGCCCGCACCTAGGGGGGGTGCGGCCACCCTATGGCCCCCCTCCGGCTCTGCTTCGTGGTTCTGTGTTGCTCCGGGAAAATAATAACTTTGGCTTTTGTCCCGTCCAATTCCGAGAATATTGATTTTCTGCCTTTTTGGAACCAAAAACAGAAGAAAACAGGCAACTGACACTATGGCAATTTGTTAATAGGTTAGTTTCAGAAAAGATATAAAAACACCTCAAAATATAGACAAAGCAAAGCAAAGTAGATACTAAACAAGCATGAAATATCAAAAATTATAGATACTTTTCCGACGTATCAATTACGATAGTCAGCGGCCATTCTTACATGAGCACTCAAGTGGTATCCACTATTTAGAATGTTTCCAGGACGGAGGAACAAAACACTTGTATCATCAATAGCTAGGAGAACTGAACACATGGGTACGAATCTATTTGAGAAAAATGATTTTGGAATACTTAAAAAAACACATGGAGATAATCCAAGGAAACATCTTCTGCGTCAAATTGATAACGACTCACCTTGGCTAAACGCATTTGGGCATATCTATATCGTTGCATTACTTTAATGCCATGGGTGCCGATGAGTGGTGGGGTTAGAGGAGACGGATCCCTCCAGCCTCCCATCTCTTCATTGCATAATTACAATTCAATACGCCCCACAATAATTCACATAAGGAAATCAAATATAGTGGGTATTCACCTAGAGCTTGCAGGTTCAAGCATTATATGGATTAATGCTCTCGTGCAGCCTTGTTGGACTATTCTCAAACACCTCACCTTGTAGGAAACAACAAGAGAGAAGATTTCCCACGCTCGCGTTGGGCCCGGACACTATCGTAGCCATCAATTTATTCAAGATTCATACAAAAGTCCACTAGTCAAAGGATCCAATTTTTTTGCATTTTAATCATCCATATTTATGAAAATCAACCCCTCCTACCTAATCCTAACCTAGACACTCCTCCTTCACGGGGACTTCTCCAAGCGCCACCTCCTCCCCCGAGCATCCCTCCCCCTTGCGTCGCCTCCTCCCCGAGCATCCCAACCCCATGCTCTCCCTCCCACGTGCTCCCCCTCTCCCAGCGGTTTCTGTGCTCCCCCTCCCCCGTGTCCTCCCTTCCCAGGATCTAGCCATGGAGAACCACGGAGGCGATGGGCCATGGAGAACCGCTCGCGCCGGCGAGTCGACGACGACCACGCGCGGCGCCGGCCATATAGACGACGACCACCCACCTCGTACCCGATCTGGCCAGGAAGAGCTTGAATCCAAGGCTTCTTTTTTTCTTTCTTTTTTATTCATGTTTGGATCTTGATTTGAGTTTCTTGCTTGGACGAATCTTTGAAGAACCTTCAAAAAATTGATGTCGAAAACGTGTATGGAGAATACCCATATCTAGTTCATGCGATTTTGTTCTGAATCAGGAGTGATTCTTGTATGAATATTTATTTATATTCTATGATTTTTTGTTCAATCAAGAGAAGTTTGAGTGACAGATCTGAGTTCCTCTATTATTTTTTTGTTCTATGAAACATGTAATTTTCTCTTTCCATATTCTTGTCATGGATGAATCTGTTTGATTCTGTTCTAGTGATTTTTTACTTGTATGAATCTTGTATGCTACAAATTCGGTCTTGATTGAATCTGTGAAGCTAATGAACCAATGCCCTATTTTCTTTTCCATTTTTTCTAGATTTTGTCTTTTCAAGGTCGGTTTATTTAGATTCATCTGTGATGACATACGTAGGCATGGATCTTTGATGAATCTCGTTCTTTTATGGTTCTTTCAATTTTTCGAGTGAAGTTTCTTATATATTTTTTGTGAACCATCTATGAAACATATATCAAACGGGTTAATTTTGGTCTATTGACGGAAGCAACATATGTCCAGTACACGTGGAAATTGAAAAGGAAAATCACGT
Organism: Avena longiglumis; assembly: GCA_030063025.1. Taxonomy (NCBI): domain Eukaryota; kingdom Viridiplantae; phylum Streptophyta; class Magnoliopsida; order Poales; family Poaceae; genus Avena; species Avena longiglumis. The sequence continues at coordinate 123,491,245 of CP125978.1, forward strand.
GGAACAACTTTTCCAGTGAAGTTTCTTATATATTCTCTCTGTATATAGACTATGTATGAAGAAAATTTTACGAGTTAATTTTTATTTTATGGCTTTATGAGCTGTAGAAAAAGCAAGCTCATGAACCGTGTATTATTCTCTGTGTATAAAGACCGGTGTGTCGATTTCTACTTGTGAATATATTCAATTATAAATCTTGTATGAAAACTTATGAATCTTGTATGAATTAAACGTCTACGAATTTGACGGTTGCAAAATGCTTAATGAAACTTTCCTTGACAGAATAAATATAATTTGAAACTATTATTTTTAGATGTATTTTTTGAAAATTAGATTGTACATAAAACTGGCTAATTAAATCAACAAAATAAATTTTTTCTGTGTAATAAGTGGGAGTCAAACAATGATAAACTATATATAAAACACAAGGGCTGAAAGACAAAACTGTCATAGATCCAATAACTGAGGTGGGAGGGCTATTTTATAAAAGTGATAGCATGAATCTCTAACAAATAGAGGGTAGAGATGGTGCCGGGGATCCAACCTACGGGGGAAATTGCATTGCCCAAAAAACAAAAATCTATGGGGATTAAACACACACACATATATAGGAGGGAGCTCAAGAGGAAGGAGAGGAAAACTACCCCATTTTGTTGTCCTCGTTCATTAGCACATGCTCCTTCATTGAACACGGAAGAAGATGAAGACACGGAGAAGCAGTCGCCCGTAGGCTGGCCAGACGGCCGCTAGCTGTGCATGACGGAGATGTCTAGGCACAGAACACGGAGGAGGATGAACCTGCGTCTCCCTGGAACCTTCACTCTCTGGGCGTGCCTATCACCCCCTAAGCACGACGTGCGCTTCACCTCGACCTGGGTCCCAAATACGTCAGCTGCTCCTCGCGGGCATCATCCATGGCATTGCTTTCGCCGCACCCTTACTCAGTACCCATGTCACCGACTTTGCTTTTGTTGGCTTCTCCATGGCTTCACACCGATATTACTTGTCCACGTCCTCTTTGTCCGCATCCTTGATGTCCGCGTCTTCAGTCTTCATCGGTTTCTTGATAAACAATCATTGCCTTTTGTAGTTCATCGTCACCGGATTTTTTACCATCCGAAGTATCTCCTTCGGGTAGTAGTCCAACATGTCTTGCATGTGTGCTCGCGTCGGTCATAGTCTTCTTGGCTACAGTTCTGTTGAAGTCAGCATGACATACTCTTCTACATCTGACGTCGTGTTTGTTTCTTGATTTTCTAAATCTCCATGTACTGGTGAAGTACATACACCAGCTGAAGCTGGCCTTTCTCCTTGCAGCGCGAGACCTTCTTATCTTGCCATGCTAGGTACTGCACTCCCATGCAAGGTACTTGAAAACCATGTATCGGTCTCATGTACCCAATCTCCACACGTAGTTTTTCGACTTCCATGTGATGGTGCATGGTGAGGTAGCATGCTCCTTTCTTCCGAGCTGTTTTCTAGACTCAACACATCGCCTTGTAGATTGTGTCCTTCCCCTCCTCTTTCTAGGTTGCACGTCCCTAAACCTTCCGTGAAATCTTTTTCTATTACTCCACCTGCATATGCTTCTAGCCTGTTTTCTGGGCAGGCTGGCCCTTGTCTGACTAGACCTATTTCTCTTGGTCCATCAATTCCTTTTGACGCTACAACACGCACGCTGTTTGGCCTACTTTCTTTTCCTGCTCCAACTTCTAGGATGGACGCACCTGGACCTCCTGACAGAGCTCCTTCAGTCAGGTCTTTTCCTTTTAGCCCGCCTCCTTCTGGCGTTTTAGGGTCGCCAGCCCCTGGACCATCCTTCGATCTATTTTCTGGGTCTTCGGATAAAGCCCCTCTCGGCGGATCACTTACTTTTGGACCGCCTCTTTCTGGCGTTTCTGGGACGTCGGCCCCTGGACCTTCCCTTGGCCCGGGCTCCACACGTGAATCTCCTCCTCCTGGGATGCCGGGCAGAATACATGCGCCACGTCTGCCTACTGTTGCTGGTGGCCATCCTGCCATGTTATAGCCTTCACCATGCAACGACATGTCTTCCCGATCCTGGACGTCGTGTCTGGCGACGTCGGTAGTCCGAGTACTCTCCGGTTGTGCTTCCAAGCTTGAGGTGAACTCCTCCTTCTTGGAATTTAACATGTTCACGCCGACTTCTTTTGACACCTTAGTCGCCGTACTTGGCATCTCCACACTTGACGAACCAACCGGAGTCACTTCCGGTTCTACCAATGTCACCTCGTCGTTCAAGGCAGCCTCCTGCTACCCCACGTGAACACTAGTGTCATCGACACCTGCGCATACTACCTTGATCGCTTCCCACACATCCTTCGCTGATTTCTTTCCAACGAGGTGTTGTAGCATGTCCGTCGGCATAACCGAGTAGAGCGCCATCAACGCTTGGTAACCCTCTCGGCACTTCACACCTCCCTTGATGTACTGATCGCCGTCGGGATCGATGGCCTCCAAAATCTGCAGACCTTCCATGGCGGACTGCATCACAAACACCCATATCCCATAGTACTTGCGATCCATACGCAGATACAAAGCCGCGCCCACCGTCTCAAACGTTGATGCCGATGTCGAACTCTCGCCTTCCATGACCATCGCCATGACCTCCTTGTACTTTCAGCAGATCACGAATGATGACCTTGGCTCTGATACCAATTGGCATCAGAGCCTCGTGGAGGATCTCCTAGTAACGGTAGGTCATGGCGTCGATGGAGGTTGGCGAGTATTTTGGTGCGGCTGAGGGTGCACCGGTGTTGATGCAGTATCCGCGGTACAGCCGCGACAACTACACGGTCTGGGCGATCCAGATGGAGTGGGTGTTAGAAGGCGCCAGACTCTAGGAGGCTATCGATCCAGGCGGGGACGAGTTCAAGAAAGGAGCGTCGAAGTACCACTTGGACCGACTGGCACTCACGACCATCTGCTCGGTGGTGCCAACGGATCTGATGCAGCACCTAATCTCAAAGAAATCTGCAAGGATGTGTGGGATACGCTCAAGACGCTAAATCTTGGGCACGAGCGCGTTCACGAGGCAACCCTACAAACCTTGCAGAAGAAGTACGAGAATCTGGAGATGGGAGAAGATGAGACGCTAGACGCTTTTGCTTGAAGGGTTGCTACACTGGTCAATGGTATTCACGGACTTGGCGAGGAGCTCGAGGAGATCTCTACCGTGAGGCATTTCCTCCGCGTGGCGCTGCTGCATTACTCGCCCGTTGTCTCGGAGATCGAGCAATGCGTTGATCTCAAGACTGTCACGATGGATGATCTAGTTGGACGGTTTAAGGCTCACGACGAGCGGATGAAGATCACCTACGGCGATGTGAAGGTGGATGAGCATCTCATGCTTATGGCTCGAGCATTGTTTGCCAAGGAGAAGAAGGGCGATAAAACATCCGGCAGCAGGAGTGATAGAGAAGATTATCACCCAACAAAAAGTATATCGTAGGGGAGGACGAGGACGAGGCTCCACCGCAGAGGAAGTTTGATATAAAGAAAGTAAGATGTCATAAGTGCAGCGAGCTCGGTCACTTCAAGAAGGATTGCAAGAAATCGTCGAAAGAGAGGGCTCTCATCACCCAGGAAGGAGATGATGGACCAATGATGCTGATGATCGAAGTAACTAAGCTGAAGGATGAGGAGGATCCTCCATTACCGGGTATAGAGATTATGGCGCAAGTGGATCATGATCTATCGTGTGTGGATCACGAGCAACGGAGTGCCTCGTCTCTACGTGAATCCACGTTTGAGGTGAGTGAACCTTCAGAATCTGATCATGACGATCTATGCGTTGAAATTTCACCTGCAAATCTGTCCGGCAATAAGTTCTTCATGTTTGTGGTGGTTGATCATAGTAAATACATGTGGGTTGTGTTGCTAAAAACTAAGGATCAAGCACAACAAGCATTCGAGAAGATCAAGGAAGCCAAAGAGTTTAAGGTGGAGGCGAAGATAAGATCCCTACGCATTGATCAGGATGGCGAGCTGCATCAAACCGTGTTGACCATAGCACGGAGCATGATGAAGAGTAAAGGCTTGCCAGAAAAATTCTAGGGTGAGACGGTCAATACGGCTGTGTATTTGCTGAATAGGACACCAACTGAGAGTGGAGTTGATATGACTCCATACGAAGCATGATATGGACAAAAGCCTTCGGTTGATCATCTTCGTACTTTTGGATGTGTGGCGCATAAGGTGAATCCGAGTACTCCAATGATCATGACAGGCTATGAAGGCTCGAAGGAATACCGTTTGTGCAATCCCTATACCAATAAGGTGGTTGTACAAGCAACATAGTTTTTGAAAAAGAGAAATCATGGAATTGGGGCTCCAATGAACTGGGATGTTCAATTTTTCACGTCACGTGGGATCTTGAGTATGAAAAAAATATGGATCAACCAAACTTATCCTTATCAGCAAATTCAAGCCCAGAAGACGTTAAAGGCCTAGGGGGTGATTGTTAGGAATAAACACTACGGCTCTCCAGCACCGGCACGGCGTCGCGTAAACGAGTTGTATACGACTTGTGTCCTAGTGTGTGCATGCATATATACGTATAGGTCTAGGAGTTGTAACCGAGTCGTTTTGGCTAGTTCGAGTCGGCAAGCATAGTGTCCTAGCTAGTATATATATACATTTAGTCTGACCCTTTGTAAGCATCACACCGTCTAGTTGAATCAATACGGAGAAAGACCAAGCTCGATATGTGCCCTCATATTGATTTTCGCGTACGTGGATTGAGTTAGCTAGAACGCGAGTATCTCGGCTGACTTTGTGGTGCAAGTGCATTTCTTCGGAAGCGTCTCGTTAGATTTTTGTCATTGTGGTCGTCGAAAAGCAGTGGGCGACAGGGCTTTGCTACCAATTGCTGAAATTGGCCCGATTTATAACGCTGTCTCGCCGTGTAGTTTCCGTGTGCAAGTTAATCTTTAATGAGACGATTTCTGGCGTGACGGACAAACGCGCACCTTACATCTAACCAAGCTGATCGATCAAATAGTAGCTAGTTCAACCCAAGGACTTGAACGATTGCGTCTTGGCAATTTGCTATTTCGCCGGAACTCAGTACGGAAACAATTGATCGCCATACGTGTCTTTATTTTCTTTATTCTCAATCAGCTCGGTTTGATTAAGGGGTATAAACGTGTATATGTAGTAGTTCTAGTGTGTAGCTATTCTAGTAGAATTAGGACTCCTAATTCCTACATCAACCATGCTACACAAATCTACACATACTCGTATACTACTTGTGTACGACAGAACGCACCGCGCCGTGACGGCGTCGGTTTAGACGTGCTTAGTGCTAACAGTGCCAGTCCCCTACCACTGCTCCTCTTGTAGCCGGCGCCCCTAGTGCCCCGGCGAGGGGATATGGGACGGTGGACATGGAGGCGCGTGCAGCAGAGGCGGCGCGGGGGCAGCGAGCAAGAGGAGGAGAGGCGGCGCGAGCTCGTCTAGAAGATGGTGAGGCAGCGGCTCGACCAGGAGGCAGTGGCTCGACGTAGGGGACAAGCGCAAGTGGTGGTGGCAGTGGCTCATCCAGAAGGGATTGTGGAGGCGCTCGGACCCCCACGGCGCGAGGACGAGGACGGCAAAGCCGCAGTTGGGGAGCAGAAGGACGGCGCGATGGGCCGACAGCGAAGACACCGTGGGGGAGGAGAGTGCACGCGCAGCGGCGGGCGAGCCTAGAGCTGCTTCTCGCGACGATGACCATGGAAGCTCGACCCCGGCAGAAAACAACGATGGAGGGAGGAGGAGGACGAGCGGGAAGGGGAGAAGGCGAATGGGATTGGGAGGGGAGGAGGAAACGAGCGAGGGGATTGGGCTGTGGCGGCTAGGATGTCCATTGTAAGCTTCTCGTTTTTAGACCACACGGTAAAAAAATTGAACCATTAGGATTCGTTGGGAGGAGCCATCGAAGCCACAAATCCAAAGGATTGTGGAGGCATCTTCTACTCTTCCCAATTATACTTTTAAATTGAGTATATAAGTGGACAAACTACTCTCTGATCCAAATTAACTATCGCGGGTCTATTGAATCTGGACAGATATTTGAGATCATTTTATCCAATCTGCGACAAATATTTTGGTTCAGAGTGAGTAATAAAAGGTATTGATGCAAAGATCAGGTGCGTATCCCCATTTCAAAAATAAAAGTATGGAGTGAACCTACATGGTAAAAAAAGTTTAGATATATTTTCTTTATAAAACTAAAACATCTTATATTTCAAAACAAAGATAGTATATATTTTCAGTAGATATCTCTGTATATATATCTCTAGGACAGATAGATAGAGTAAATCTTGATAAAAAACGGGCGTCTTATTCCTTAGAAACGGAGGTGGTACATATTTCCCGTAGATATCTCTGTATATATATACCTAGGACAGATAGATAAATGTACACGTTTCTCCACTCACGATATATATCATATCTCCATATATCCCCAGGATAGATAAACGTGCGCTAGTGTCGTTCCTCATCAGTATCGCCACGTGGCGGCACATCAGGTAGACCATAAACTGCCGCCCTTGACCATGCATGCATGCATGCATCGTACGTGCCTTGGCTGACTTTCTCATGAGCACGCTCTATAAGAACCTTCCCGTTCCATGTGCTGGGTATCACTCCATAGCCTCAAGCTCTGGACGCGCGCCTCATCATGGCCATGGTGGAGCAAGTCGCCTGCATGTTCTGCATCTTCCTTGCGATCCTTCTCCTGAAACTGACGAAGAAGCGCGGCGTAGCGAGCCTCCCGCCCAGTCCGTGGCGGCTTCCGGTCATCGGCAACCTCCACCAGGTGCTCACGCGCGGCCCGCTCGTGCACCGCGCCATGGCTTAGCTCGCGCGCCGTCTCGACGCGCCCCTCATGTACCTGCAGCTCGGCGAGGTCCCCGTCGTTGTCGCCTCGTCCCCGGACGCGGCCCGGGAGATCACCAAGACCCACGACCTCAGCTTCGGGACACGGCCGTGGAGCCCCAGCGTGCGGGTCCTGGTGGCCGACGGCGACGCGAAGGGCCTGGTCTTCGCGCGCTACGGCGCCCTGTGGCGGCAGCTCCGCAGGATCTGCGTCCTCGAGCTGCTCAGCGCCAGGCGCGTGCGGTCGTTCCGCCACTTGAGGGAGGAGGAGGCCCGCCGACTGGTGGCTGGAATCGCCGCGGCGGCGGCAACTGGTGAAGGAGAAGGAGCCGTTGATGTGGGCAGGCGGATAGTCGAAGCCATGACGGATGTTAGGAATAAACCTGACCAGGTCATGTTGATTAGCGTGTGGGTCGTGTGCTTTGCTGGCTCAGTCCGTTTGGGCTTGTACGCATGCGTTAGATGCGGAGCACGAACGGCATGGCTCGCGATCAAAGCGGAGCGCGTCCAGGTCGCGTGGCAAGGCGAAAGGCTCACGTGCGTCGGAGGAGCGGGTCGGTAGGAGATCGTGCATGAGTTAGTTGCTAGGTGCTGCCGTGTATAAAACGACTTGTACTTGATGTGGTCTCTAGGCCAGCTGAAAAAGAAAATACTAGGGCGTCCGTGCGCCGGCCGGCAAATCTTCTGTGTGTGTCTTCTTTCTTCGTCTGCCTCCATCCGTGAGCTGCGAGAGCGAGAGAGAAAGAGCGGGTGCAGCCTTGGGCTGCACCAACAACGGACTCGGTGGTCCGCGCCGTGATCGGCGACCGGTTCGATCGGCGGGAGGAGTTCCTGGAGGGCCTAACCGAGGGGATAAAGATCGCCGCCGGGTTCAGCCTGGGCGACCTGCTCCCGTCGTGGAGGATCGTGAGGCTTATGAGCGGCACCTTGCGCCGGGCAAAGGCGAACCACCGCAAGAACTTGGAGCTTATGGATGCCGCCATCAGGCAGCACCAAGAGCGTAGGTCGGCGGGGGGAGGCGATGAGGTGGTGGAGGAGGACATGGTGGATGTGCTCCTTAGGCTGCAGAAGGAGGATGGCCTCGAGGTGCCCCTCACCATGGGAACCATCAAATCCGTGATCCGTGTAAGTACTGTCTTGACATCGTAGTTTGCCCTGGCGGCCGGATCGGACGTTCTGATCTCAGAAATTGCATTTCATTACGACGATCGAGAGCATGCAGGACCTTTTCAGCGCCGGGAGCGAGACATCGGCGAGCACCGTGCAATGGGCCGTGGCGGAGCTGGTGAGAAACCCGAAAGCCATGCAGAGAGCACAAGCCGAGCTGCGGGACATCCTCCAAGGGAGGCCGGCGGTAACAGAAGATGACCTGACGAACCTGAGGTACTTGAAGCTGGTCATCAAGGAGACGCTGAGGCTGTACCCGGCGGTGCCACTGCTGCTGCCAAGGGAGTGCCGGGAGACTTCTTCTTGCAAGGTGATGGGGTACGACGTGCCCAAGGGCACTACGGTGTTGGTGAACGCGTGGGCGATTGGCAGGGACCCCAAGTATTGGGACGATGCGGAGGCGTTCAAGCCAGAGAGGTTCGAGATCGGGAGCGGCGGCACTCATCTGGATTACAAGGGCACGGACTTTGAGTTCATACCGTTTGGCGCAGGACGAAGAATGTGTCCAGGAATCATATTTGCGTAGGCTAGTATGGAGCTCCTGCTCGCCTCGCTGCTCTACCACTTCGACTGGGAGCTTCCACATATTGGAACCACGCCGCCGAGCGAGCTAGATATGACCGAGGAGATGGGTATTGCCATCCGAAGGAAGAGTGGTCTTCACCTGCGCCCAGTAATTCATGTGCCCCCTGCAAGCTGCCCTATAGGCTAATAAGGTGGCTTCCCGCTGCCTGCCTTGCTCTGGTGCTTCCGTCCGTGAAATAAATGCCGTATGTCAAGCATTGGCGCCAATAAAATCAATGGGCGCACACAGTTTATATATAGCAAGGTGGATTTTAATAACAATGCATCAGTTGAACTCATGAATATATAACATGAGCAAATAATTTGGATGTTGACACAACAAACGCCGCCTAATTCCATACCAACAATTTGCCAATAAATTTTTGGATAATATAAGGAAACTGCTAGGCGTCCCCCGGACGATGGGAGCTCTCCCGTCGTCCTGCTTCCCGTGCTGACACGTGTCCATTTGCTGCAAAACATCCCGCGTTTGCTGCATATGTCCCCGTTTTTGCTTCCGAAGCAAAAAAAACGGTTCGTTTTAGAAATAGAACGTTTCGCCGGAGACCTCACCGGAGACCTCGCCGGAGACCATGCAGCAAAAAAATTATACTAATGCAGCAAAACCGTCTTCGTCGGACATCGCCGGAAACTCGTTGATGACCCTGGAGACCATGCAGCAAAAAAGTTTCCGCGAAATCGGTTTTGCTGCATTAGTATAATTTTTTGCTGCATGGTCTCGCGAGGTCTCGTAGACGACTCTATTTCTAAAACGAACCGTTTTTTTTGCTTCGGAAGCAAAAGCGGGAACATATGTAGCAAAAACGGCCCGTTTTGCAGCAAAAATGAAAATTGGGGCGATTTTGGGGGAGGAGGACGATGGTCGTCCGGGTGATCCATATCATTTTCCATAATATAATTGACTCTGACGTTCTAATAACGTGAGATTAGTGAGTGCCTCCGAGCAATGTGGTATTGGGGAAATTATCAATTTGAAAAAGGGAAGGGGGGGAGGGGGTGTGTATCGGGTCTTTTGCTAACTCCAACGCGTACTTGGGTGGACAGTACGTCCCGTCTACCAGTAGAAAATAGATATTTAGTGCCGGTTTCGTATCCGGGACTGGAATTCGAGACTAAAGACCTGTATTTTTAGTCCCCGTTTGCTACGAACCGGGACTAGAGGTCACTATGTGGCCACTTTCCGGAGGGGGCGCGGAGGACTTTTAGTCCCGGTTCGTAACACGGTCCTGGACTAGAGATTTTTTTTTTAAAAATGATTTTTTTTGAACTTTTGAATTGTTTGACTCATTAATCCTTTTATTTGGAACAAGTTTAACACTAATTATACTTAATCTTAGGTCAAATTATACTCGCGATCAAACTTTCCGGTCGGTCACTCATCCTTGCACTATTCCAGCCCAGCACGCTTAACTTCTATGTTTCATCTAGACGTCCTTGCGAGAAGAATATTGTATCTTGTTGTCAAGACTATCATATCAATCATATTAGCTCATATCAATATGTCACACTGACATGGTTATACCCCACTGGTACATGATATCAGCATACCTGCTCTAGGCCAAGGAAGGCCCACGAAAAATATACGCCGGCCCATGAAGATTTTTGGGTGGCCCAGGCCCATGACGCCTTCAGATCCTTGGAGAGCAAGACTAGAGTAGATAGAAAATTCAAAGGGGTAAAATCCTAGAACTTGTAACCGATTAGGTCTATGCCCGAGACCTGCCTAAGTCTATATAAAGGCCAGGAGGGCACGACCTAGATCCCTCGACTCATACTTTCGTATACACACCTCCACGCCAGATTACATCTGCGCACCCCTGTAACCTTCGGTTCCGCCGTAATCAAGAGAAGACAAGCATGAGTAGGGTTTTCCCTCCGGGGGCCTGAACCTGGGTAAACCTTGTGTCCCCGTGTTGCTTGTTTGCTAACCATTCCACGATCTCCAGCATCCCCATCTTCTCCAAAACCCAAGTCCATAACAATGGGCATTAATGAGATCAAACCTCGTCAATTGGCGCCGTCTGTGGGAACTGGGGGCGCTGATTGTGCGATCGTGACGGTCCCAACCCGATCGATCTACAACTTTGCGGCGACGGAGAGTCACCTCCTCTTCGGAGATTTCGACTTCACCGCCCACTCACCGGCCACCATGAAAGACTTCGAGCCCGTAGGCGACGGACTCGAAATCCTGTTCGGGAGCTTCTGCTTCCAGGTGGGACAAACTGGCACCCTCCGCCTCCCTGAGCGGGTGCCCCTACCATCAATCAGGCCCGCTTCATGGACCCCACACCCCGTGCTACGCACAACATCATCAACAGATGATTCCTACGACAGCAGCAGCTGCAACTCCGATCTGTGCGATCCGCCATCGGATGAAGGGACCTACGGTTCCGGATCTGAAAGCTGCGGTAGCAGCGGACCAATCTACGAGCGCTACCAATGCGCCGTAGTCATACAGGCTGACGGGGATCAGCAAACACCCAACCCGCCGCCCAACCCACCACCTAACCCGCCAGATCGAAACGGCGGGAATAGAAGAAGCCAGTCTCCCCCACCCGAAGGGGAAAACAACGGCCATGTCATCCGCCTTAGCAAAGAAGGATGGGCCCAGGCACGCAACGCCGTGGCAGGCAACATAGTCCTGCCTGCAGACTCCTCCCGGGATCTGCTGATGGCCTACCACCTGCTCCTGATCGAGGAGCACAAGAAGCAGGTCAAGATGCAGGAGGTGCTTGACAAACGCAAGCAAGCAGCCTAAGAGTCCAGCGCGCGACGAGCCGCGCTCTCCGCCATGGGCATCGGCTCCAGCTCGAATGCCAACCAAGGCAACAAGCACCGCTCTCGGATGGAGAACATGGATCCCAAGGAGCGCCGTGAGGTGAACCGAACCCTCCACACATCCTTCATTGAGATGGATGCCGACGGCAACGTCATCCCGAAAATGCCGCAGGCTGCGATCATGGCAGCCACTGCGTACCTTGTAGCCCACCCACCTCCAGAGGGGGACCCGAAGAGGTCCATGCACAAGTCCGCAGTTACCGGACTCGGAATCGTCGGAGCTGCGCTCCACCAGGAAGCTCCCACAGAGCCGAAGAAGAAAGCTCCGGTTAGGTTCGACCGCAGCCCTACCCCTTCATCCGACGAAGAGGAACATGACCTTCCTCGAAGGAAGAAGAGTTCGCGCCACCGCAACCGCGACTACGACGCCAGAGATGCGCTCACACAGCGCAAAATCGACAAAGCGCGAGCTAAGCGCGCATGCTCGTCTGAATCCGAGATGGACGAAGACGAAGGAGAACTCTGCGGAGCCCGATGCTTCAGCAGATCTGTTCGGCAAACAAAGATGCCGCGCAATTTCAAGCTTCCTTCGGATACTCCGAAGTTCAACGGCACACAAGACCCAAAGGCATGGCTCAGCGACCACCTATCGTCCATCAAACTGCACGACGGAAACAAGGAAACCGCCATGCAATGCCTTCACAATTGCGGTGACGAGCGGCGGATCCGCTCGGCACCTATCTTCAGAGTCCATCCGAAGTTGGGATGATCTAGCTTACAGCTTCATCCGAAACTTCAAGGGCACCAGCAAGAGGCCGGCCTCAATCGAAGAATTGCGAGCCTGCACCCAACGAACGGGCGAATCCATTCGCTCGTACATACTACGCTGGTCCAACACAAAAAACTTCGCAGCGCACATCTCCGAAGAGAGAGCCATCGACGCCTTCAGGGACGGCGTCAAGCGCCAAGACTTCAAGGAGGAACTCGGGCGCGTCAAGCCCAAAACACTCGACCACCTCATGGACATCGCCAACAGGTGGGCTGACGGCGAAGACTCCATTCACCGAGAACAATCGGAAGAAGAAGACGACTACGATCGACGACGAGAGCGCCGTAGCAAGATAAGATCGCGCGTCTACGACGATCGCGATGGACCCGACATGGTCGCGGCCGGCTACGCCGATCGCCGCAATGACGCCAACCGCAACAGCGGAAGATACCGCGGAGGAAACTTCCGCGATGGAGGATGCCCAACATAGTCGTGGCAGCGCCGCGACCGCGATAACGGACCCTCAGCATACGAAAAACTTTCGGGTCCATGCACCATCCACTTCTACATCGACAAGCAGGATGGAAAAAAGAAGGCAAGCCACATGCTCAAGGACTGCCACGAGTTTCAGAAACTCAGCGAAAGCATGATCCAGATGAGGCAGTAAGCTCCACTTCCCGAATTCGGGAACGCACCCGCGCCAGGTGAGATAGCGCATGGAGCTCCTCCACCGCCACCTGTAGGAGGCCCGAACCAACCAACCGCACCAGACGTAACAACGCTGGAACGGGTATCCCGCGAAAGAGCACCGATGATCCGTAAGGGCGCCCTAATAGGGTGCAGAAGAAAATCACCCGACAGATTAACCTGGCCGTGGCAACTCCACCCGCCATCCCTGAGTACCTCAGCGGATCGGAGTCCTGCATTACATTCAGTCGTGCGGATCACCCTTGCCAGATCCCTCGCCCAGGTCATGCTGCCCTGGTGCTGGAGGCGCAGATTCTGAGGTTTCGAGATGAGTCGCGTCTTCATGGACGGCGGCAGCGGCATCAATCTGATGTTCGCAAGTACTTTGGCAGCAATGCGGATCCCGCAGTGCAGCCTGGAACAATCAGATACAACGTTCCACGGCATTGTCCCAGGAAAGGGCATATTCCCCCTAGGCAAAATATTGCTCGACATCATCTTCGGCAAGTCGGACAATTTCTGACTGGAACGGCTCGAATTTGAAGTAGTGGACTGGCCATCACAGTACCACGCCATCCTCGGGCGTGTAGCATTCGCAAGGTTCTTAGCTGTCCCACACTATGCATACCTGCTACTCAAGATGCCAGGGCCGAAGGGCGTCATCACAATCCACGGGAGCTTCACCCGATCGGACCAATGCGACAGGGATTTCAACAGAATCTCCCAATCATTCGGCATGCAGGAGGAACTCGTAAGGCTCCGCGAGGTGACGGACAATGGGGCACCCCCAGTCGCACGACAAAATGCACCTAACATGTCCTTCGACTCCACCGTCAACACAAAGAAGGTGCAGGTCCATCCAACGGATGCCTCCAAGATGGCGCCGATCGCCAACGACCTCAGCCCCGCATAGGAAAGCGCGCTCGTCGAATTCCTCCGTGAGCACTGGGAAATCTTCGCCTGGTGTCCTGCGGATATGCCAGGAGTTCCCAGGGAATTCGCCGAGCATGCACTCAACGTCTTTCCAGACACCAAGACCGTCAAGCAGTCCATCCGGAGACTGTCCGAGCCACGGGCCGAAGCCATCGGGAAGGAAATAAACAGGTTACTTGCTGCAGACTTCATCAGGGAAATCAAAGAAAGCGAGTGGCTCGCAAATACAGTGATGGTCCCCAAGAAGGACACGGATACCTGTGGATGTGCGTAGACTTCACGTCACTGAACAAGCACTGGCCAAAGGACCACTTCCCTCTTCCTTGGATCGACCAGATCATCGATTCGACCGCAGGATGTGAGAAACTCTCCTTCCTCGATGCCTACTCAGGCTACAACCAGATTCGGCTCAAGGTTGAAGATCAAGAGAAAACGGCGTTTATCACACCGTTCGGAGTGTTCTGCTACAACACAATGCCCTTCGGGCTAAAGAATGCAGGTGCCACGTACCAGCGATGCATGCAGGCATGCCTTAAGGACCATATCGGTCGCAACGTTCAAGTCTATGTCGACGACATAGTCATCAAAACCAGGGAGGCAAGAACACTCATCAACGATCTCCGCGAGACGTTCGACAACCTCGATCGCTACAGGATCAAGATCAACCCCGAAAAGTGCACCTTCGGCGTCCCATCGGGCCAGCTGCTTGGGTACTTCATCTCTCAGCGAGGGATTGAGGCGAACCCGAAGAAAATCAGGGCCATCATGGCGATGGAGAAGCCGAAAAACCTGAAGGGTGTCCAGCAGCTCGCAGGACGAATAGCGGCGTTGAGCAGGTTCATCAGCCGCATGGGCGAGAAGGCCCTGCCATTCTACCAGCTGATACGCAAGGCAGATAAATTTGAGTGGACACCCGAAGCCGACGATGCGTTCCAAAGCCTCAAACGGCTACTCTCCACTTCGCCCGTCCTGGTCACGCCAAAGGAGCACGAGCCTCTACTGCTGTATATAGCAGCCACACACCAGGTGGTCAGCACCGTGCTAGTGGTCGAACGACACGAAGAAGGCAAGACCCACGGGGTCCAACGCCCAATCTACTACCTCAGCGAGATACTGACGCCAACAAAGCGGAGGTACCCTCACTACCAGAAACTCGCCTACGGCGTGTTCATGACGGCTCGACGGCTGAGCCATTACTTCCAGGAGCACCAGGTGATGGTCGTCAATGAGGCACCCCTGAACAACATCCTGAATGACCCAGAAGCCCAGACGCGTGGCCTCGGGGCATCGATCACCCGGACATCATCTACGAAGCGACTGCATCAAATCTCAAGTCCTCCCGGACTTCCTTGTACATTGGATGGAGCTGCAGCTGCAGACACCCGGACATGTCGCATCATGGACGATGCACTTCAACGGCTCAAGCGTGAAGTCGAGCAGAGCCGGGTCATCGACCTCGCAGGCTTACCCGATGAAGTACGTCCTCCGGATGAAATTCGAGCTTCAACAACGAGGCCGACACGAAGCCCTCATCCACGGTATGAGGATGGCAAAGATCTGCGGAGCAACGCGCCTGGTCATCTACGGTGACTCCAACCTCGTTGTCCAACAGACGATGAATGAGTCGACGCACACGCCGAAAACATAATCGCGTACCGCGCACTTTACAACACTCGAAGGAGGAGAATTCGGACGCTGCGAGCCGCACGTTGGAAGAGAAAGCGAGGAAGCCGACAGACTGCCAACATCGGCTCCACTGCGCAAAGGTGCCACGGTGTGTTCCTCGAAAGATGCGTGCCATCCATCAAGCGGAAATTCCCCAAGGATCACCGAAGAAGCGTAACACTCGGGGCTACGCCATCAAGGAAACGGCACCGAAACTGGACACGAGGTCGCTATGGTCAACCTGATGCAGGTCATGGCGTCGAAGAAACTTGGGCGACCATACCTCGATTCTCGCTAACGGAGAATCGCCGACAGCTCGACAGATGCCCGACGACATCTTGTCGGTCAAAAGCCTTCACCATCATCATCAATGTACAAGCGCATTATTACAGGTGTACTACAAAGGTGCGTCACCATCGGTGACGGTAAAGCCATCCTCCAAGACATCCACGAGGGCATCTGCGGCCATCACGCAGGCAGCCGCTCCCTAGTCGCCAAAGCTCTACGAGCTGGATTCTACTGGCCAACGGCCATGAGAGATGCAAAAGACATCGTCCGAAGATGCAACGGGTGCCAAAGGTTCGCCGACAAAACGCACGCACCCGGGTCAGAGCTCAGACCCATACCTATAACCTGGCCCTTTGTTCAATGGGGCCTCGACATGATTGGCAAACTGCCAAAATCCTCGAAAGGGGGGCACGTTTACCTCCTGGTCGCCATCGATAAATTCACCAAGTGGGTCGAAGCCATGCCGGTTACCAACCAAAAGGGCAAGACCGCCGTCAAGTTCTTCGAATCCATTGTCTACAGGTTCGGCGTACCGCACAACATCATTACCAACAATGGATCGAACTTTATCTCCAAAGAATTCCAAGACTTCTGCGAAGACCTTGGGATCAACATCACATACTCCTCAGTGGCTCACCCGCAAACGAATGGGCAGGTCGAAAAGGCCAACGGCCTAATCGGCGCTGGTATTAAGAAGCGCCTCAAGAGCCCACTCGAACGAAAGGCCGGAACTTGGACGAAAGAGCTGCCATCCGTCTTATGGAGTTTGCGTACCACGCCAAACAGCTCCACCGGCTACACACCATTCTTCATGGTGCATGGAGCCGGGCATACCACCGGCACGCCACCAGGCCCCGGTCGTCGGCAAATGACGAATCCAAGGCTGCACTCGAAGACGCCGTCGACACACTCGACGAGGCAAGAGACGTGGCAGCAGCCCGATCATCGGTGTACCAGCAGAGTCTCCGCAACTACCATAGCCGCCGGCTGCGCCCAAGGTCCTTCGTCGAAGGAGACCTCGTCTTGCGACTCAAGAAAGAACGACCGAAGAAATTCGAGTCACCATGGGAAGGGCCCTACATCATCACCGAAGTCATCCTAGGTGGCGCCTATCGCCTCAAGCACGTGGAGTCTGGAGTCGCATACTCCAACCCGTGGAACATCGCACACTTGCGACGATTCTACCCCTAGCTACCTACCCCTTTACTTTCAATAAGGCTTTTCAGCCAAGGCTATTCAGCCGAACAATGTACTTCTTCCATTACGATATAAATAAAGCTAAGTGTCTCGCCCCAAAATTTTGTTCGCTATTTGCAACTTTACTTTATGCTACAAACGCACTCGGGGGCTCCCCCCACCTCACGATTTCATTGACCGAGGATCACACGTGTACACCTGAGTAGTCACAACGCCGGCAAACAAAAGGACACGTATTAAACAAAAGCTGCGTGCTCAAACAACAAACAAACCTTTATAACAAAGGGCACAACATGCCCAGTCGAAATATACAAATTTTACATATATCTCTTTTACAGGCACTAACTATTCTGAATAATAACTTGAGCACGCTGCTCAAACAAATTCCACGACCGCATATCATCTTTACAAACATAATATGGACGCATATCCCACTCGCCACCATCTGGCCGAAGAGGCGGCCCAGCCGCTACAGCACACATATCTACATCCGGACGATGCAGCCTAACAAGGGACAGCGCAGCCTTCACCCCTGCGACGAGTTGCTGCCTCACCAACTCCTGGACACGGGTCACGCTCCGAAATCTAGACAGAAGACCGGACAAGGTTGTTGGCACAGCATCCAGGGGAAACATCACATGCAGAACCGACGAGAGCGAAGTCTGAACTTGGCGAAGCACCCGCGATACTTGGTGAACGCGATCCTGCACCGTTGCCAGAGCCATGGCACGGTCGCGATCCATCCAGAAAAACCTGCCAGTTTCCATGTCCTGCTGAGTCAAGCAATTGACCCGAACAGCAACACGCTCCTTCTCCTCCCTTGGAGCAAGGTTAGCACCTGCGATACTCGCACAAAAGTAAGATGCCAGGCCAGCATACGCATCCGAAGAAATAGGCATCAGCTCGAAAAAACTTACACTGAAGTTTCTCAGACAGTCGAAGCAACTCCGCCATCAAGAACTCCTCTCTGGCTGCACCGCGATCTGCCTTGGACTTCCAAACATCGACGTGACCACGTACCCCAAGCAACTCCTTCTCCAGACTACGAACACGGTCTCGAAGAAAATCAAGTTGTGACGAATCATCCAAAGATGGCCGCAGCCGTGCAGCAGGCGGGGTGTCAACGGGATCAGCACCCGAAGGAACCTAGAGCAGCAAAAAATAAAGGGACATAAACACTCAGACAGCGAAGAGCACAACTCAACAAAATTCATTAAATGGATAAACGCCACTACCTGGCACAGGGATTTTTGTTTTCCTCAATATAATTACAGCAAAAGAAAAGCACAAACTATCCTACAGCTACAGCGCCTAAGACGCGGCGCCCTGAGTCGCCTCGGAGCCGGATTTCCTCGCTTTGGCTTTCCCCGCTGAACGCGCACTCGCCAGATCAATCATCTTGGGCCCATATCGCTTGCAGCGAGCAGAATAGGTAACGAAGGCTACCTCGGATCCATCCGCGGTCGTCGGCATATGGGAGGTGATCTGGGGAAGGTCCAACTCCGCTCCAGCCGCCAAGGCCATCGCCAGCCCGACGTACGCTGATGCTTTACTTTGCTTATACGCCGCAGCGCTTGGTCGACAATGCCTCCGCCAAAGCGTCAACATCATTGAGGGCCGCGCCCTTGGGGACAAGCTCCTTGTAGAAGCGGCCAAGGACCTCCTTGGCCTTGGCAAGTGTTCTGACGACGGTGCTGCAGCGATCTTCGACCACTGCAGTAGCATCATCTAGAGCACTCCCGTGCTCCAGAGCATGGCGGTCAAACTCGATGCCTGCGGCATCTGAGACAATAAAGAACATGAATGAAGAAAAAACCCAAGAAAAAGACAAGAAAAACGAAAGGGGCACAAGAAGATACTCACCCGAAACAGCCTTGGCAGCAACCATGAGCTTGCCTGCCACCTCTCTTTCACGTGCGGCCGCAACAGTGAAAAGCTGCTCCTCGCGGTCCGTGGCTTCCTGCTGTAGGCGCTCCTTAGCCTCGGCCGCAGTAGCCAGCTCCACCTCGAGGCGCTCATTCGCACCAAGGGCGACCTCGGCCTTTTTCTCCGCTTGACCAAGGCTCTTTTTGAGAGCATCGATCTCACGAAGGGAGGTGTTATGCTCCTCTGCATCCAAAAAATACAGGTGTCAGATAACAGGACAGGAATATACGAAGAAGCAAATATCAAAGGCATAACAATACCTTGAAGTTGTTTGAGGCTGGCCTCCAGCACCAGGTGCTCCTGCACCAGCCCCTTGGCATCATGTACAAAAGGCTGCAGGAAGAAAACCTACCAGTCAGAAAAAGGACTCGGGGGCTACGCCCAACAGAAAAAGAACAGACGCAAAAAACGCACACAAAAACGCTCGGGGGCTCCCCCAAGACTCGAAGAACAAACACGCGAGGGCTTCCCCCGTGGCAGGAGACTTACATGATCCAATGGTGATGTCGAAGGTCCGCTGGAAAAATTATGAGGCGCAACCACCTGCACCTCCGGCGGAGGAGGGTTCGGAGCAGCGCCCCCAGAAGTTGCCACCGTCTGAGGAGGAGGAGACGCGACCTTTGACTCCCCCATCATCTCCCGAGCACCGTGGCTAGAGGAGTCGTTGGAAGAGTGCCTGCACACGAACAAGTTAGTACAAGAACAAAGTAAAAAGAAAAGAAAGTGCAGTACAGAGTAAACTTACGAGTCAAGCTCGCTAAGGTTGAAGACAGGAGGGGTCCTTCGGACCCTCTTCTCCTCTTTCTTCTCTTCCTTCTTTTCTTCCTTCTTCCGCTTCGCTGGAGGGTGCGGCGCTACAACCCGCACAGGAAGAGCAGGAATCAGGGAGGAAGAGCCTCCATGCCCATCACTATGGCGCTCAAGACACAGAGGATTCCTAGGAGTCAGAGGAGTTGAAGCATCCGAAGACTCGCTGGAGCTCCACGATCGTTTGCGAGTGTGGTCCTCGCTCGACTCGTTGGCATCTTCAGCCGAAGATCGCGCCGAGGGCAGCTCGGACATGGAATCCACCAAATCATTGTCTGGAGCATGCGGATATACTTCGGGTAATGGAGGCGACATACCCGGCACTTTGAAGCTCTGCACAGGGGAAGAACAATTTGTTAGCAAACAAATACAAAACAATGCAGTCAAAAAATAGCGCTACGCCAAGACGGATCTACACCGTGGAGCGAAGCGAAGAAAAGCGGAGGTCGGCGACTTCCGAGATTTCCTCTCCGCCTTGAACTTCAGACAGCGAAGGGCCTGCCAAGATCTCCCGGGAGATTTTCTCAGCCAAACCCTCGTCGGATCACGCCCGCCAGCATAAAGGAACATTGGGTGCACCCTAGCCCAGTGGCTGCACCGGCCGAGAAAGTGCGGATGATGTCCACACCGCTCACTTCCTTCTCCGAATCAGCGGAGATCCTCCACCCGACGATATAGAGCCTCTATCTCCGCCACCTCGCCATCCAAGATCTTGTTTTTCCAAGACCTTTTTGGCTCAATCTCCTGGGAGGGGTCGAAAGGAACAAGACCAAAATCTTGCCCAGGCACTACGGAGTCGCGGATATAAAACCATCGCCTCCAAGATCGACAGATTCGGACATGGAAAAAGAAAAGAAAAGCAGATTGGGCCTGAGGGAGATGATGCAACCCCCAATGGGATAAACACCATCCGAACCAGATTGCCTCTTCATGGAATAAAGTTTCCGGAAGAGGCCAAAGTGTGGCTCAATACCGATCCAGCACTCACAGAAAGTGATAAAACAAGCAATGTGAAGAAGAGAATTAGGGGAAAGATGGTGCAATTGGACACCGTATAGAAAAAGCAGTCCACGAAGGAAGTCGTTGACTGGGAAGGAAAATCCGCGCAAGACAAAGGCAAGGAAAATAACCCGATACCCAACGGGGGGACGGGGGATTACCTCATTGCCTGGGAGTTTAACGGCCTCCCTATCTTGTGGGATCAGGCCCCGCTCGCGAAGCCTGCGGAGATCACCCTCCCGTGTCTCCGATCGCTGCCAGCCACCGTTGGTAACACGGGTAGCGGCGACACTTTTCTTCCCTCCGGCGGCGCTGGTGCCAACCGCAGCCGACGACTTCTTCGGCTTCCCCATCGTGGTACGGTGGCGCTGGCGGCGAGAGCGCAGGATGGAAGAAGGAAATGTGAAAGAATATTCCAGCGCGCAGCAAGAGCTCTCAGAACACAAGGAAGCAGTGAAAGCAAGAATCGATGCGGTGAAAACAAACTGAAGTTTTCCCCAATGATTATAAAGACGAAGACGATGCGCGACAGCCATCCATCGAGAAGACCTAACGCCAACGGCAGGATCTGGCCATACACGTGTCAGCATCACAACGAGCTGTCGCTAACACGCCACCCACTACGCGCGGAAATCGAGGCGACGCCGTAATTATCTCCACGCTGCGCGTGATGACCGGTCAATTCAAGGTCAGACCGTGGGACCCATGTTTCGTCCAGTCAGGTCATCTCTGGCGCAGCAGACGCTTGAGGTCATTGATCGTCAGCACTGACGTAATCAAAAGCTACAGTAGCAACAGCTACAATTCCTTCGGCTTCAAAAGCTAAGAGTACTCACTCGAATCTATGATTCGACCAATTACTCGGGGGCTACTCCTATCAGGAGCGCTGGCCGTGCACCCGAAAGATGAATGGAAGCGAACTGTTGCTTTTGAGTCCCTCGTCGAGTCTACAACTCCACTATGGACTCGGGGGCTACTCCCATAGGAAGGACGGATTTAATCATCCGAAATTTTTTGTGTCCTACGGACCTGAAGCGTTACAACTGCTGAATAAAAGTCTCAGATCGAGTCTACGACTCGAACAGACACTCGGGGGCTACTCCCATAGGGACTGCTGATCGCGCACCGTATGAATTCTTCGACTGCGATCCTTCGGATCAACATGCAAAACTTTTCGGCAACTCTGCCCCAATTAAACGCTAAGTGAGTAAACATCCTCCTTGACCACCCGAAACACCTCCGCGGTGATAAATATTCGGATGCTGTGTCTGCGACACAAAGATAAGACCTACAGATACCGTCTGATGGCCTGGCAACATACACGACTGTGCTCTGCTAGTAAAAACCCATGCTAACAGGTGCGATGAAAAATCCTGACGGACGCATTGGGTACATCAATTAAATTCACTGGAATTCTACTCCTGTAAGTCCTCCGTGGCCTGAGTCGAATTACACCAGCATATGTTCCAGGTTCGAGTTGAGGGACTCGAGCCTGAGGAAGATCGTGTTGTTTCGTTCTAAGACAGTTAACTGACCCTGATCCATCGAGTGAGCCAGGCACACACATCAACAATCCCTACACCTGAACTATTAAAATACATAGTCACACCCGAATGATTGAATAGTCCTCAGTCGAAACTACGATAGATTCGACTGATCACTCGGGGGCTACTGACATGGTTACACCCCGCTGGTACTTGATCTCAGCATACCTGGTCTAGCCCAAGGAAGGCCCATAGCAAATATACGCCGGCCCATGAAGACTTTCGGGCGGCCCAGGCCCATGACGCCTTCGGATCCTTGGAGAGCAAGACTAGAGTAGATAGGAAATTCAAAGGGGTAAAACCCTAGAACTTGTAACCGATTAGGTATATGCCCGGGACCTGCCTAAGTCTATATAAAGGCCAAGAGGGCACGACCTAGATCTCTCGACTCATACTTTCGTATACACACCTACACGCTAGATTACATCTGCGCACCCCTGTAACCTTCGGTTCCGCCGTAATCAAGAGCAGAAAAGCAGGAGTAGGGTTTTCCCTCCGGGGGCCTGAACCTAGGTAAACCTTGTGTCCCAGTGTTGCTTGTTTGCTAACCGTTCCACGATCTCCAGCATCCCCATCTTCTCCAAAACCCAAGTCCATAACAATGGGCATTGATGAGATTAAACCTCGTCACACATGTTTTTATTTTTTAAACTACAAATAAATATTTAATAAATAATTAATAATTAATAATTTATTCAAATTAAAATAAAAATAATTAAAAATAATATGTTATTCATTTTTTGCCATTTATTCATTTAATATGGCATAAATAATATCTTTAGATCTATAAATAAAATTTTGACAAATAATATATCCATTATTATTAAAAAAGTGTGAGGAATCCAAATATGGCGTAAAAATTGGTAAAAAAAATAATTTTTTAAATAACTCTTTTTATTTTTGAATTTTAAAATCTCTAAAATCCAAAACATCCTAAGGCGGTTGAAATCCAACTTGACATTTTTTCCGCACATTTTGATAGGTTGTACATTATTTTCCAACATTGTACACAAAAGTTATAACCATTTGAAGTTTTCATGAATATGTCAAAATTCATATTTGTTAATTTTTGTAACAACTAAATCACTTAATATAACTGTAGTATGAAGGATTTTATTTTTAGAATTTTTTATACATGCTTTTGAAACTAGAAACGGCGATCTCGAGGGAGGGGTGGTGGTGGTGGTGGTGGTGGTGGTGGAGAGAAATCCCCTTCCGCGGTAGGATTTTTGTCCGTTTTTCTGCCGTGATAGAACCCGCCAAAAAAATTTGCTTGATTTTTTAGTCCCGGTTGATGTCTCAAACTGGTACTAGAGAGTGTTGCTAAAGGGTGTTGCATGCGCCCGCACCCATTTAGTCCCGGGGCGTATCACGAGTCGGGACTAAAAGTACAGAACGACCCGGAACTAGAACTTTCCCAACCTCCTAGCCGCTAAAAAAGGGACAAACCGGGACTAGTGCTCACACTAGTCCCGGCCCAAGACACGCTCGAGACTAGAGAAAAAAGTGAATGCGAACCAAAGCCCTTTTTTCTACTAGTGGTCTTAGGACAATCGTTCTTTATTATTCAGATCTTCACAGAGTATATTGAGCCTGTGAGGTTACGTTAGAGTAGGAGTCCACGTCTACTTTGCTTGAAGAGGGAAATACTCATAGAGGAGGGAGGAGGGACCGACAGAGTCAGAAGGTGGACTTCCGTGTGCTCAATACTAGCCTGTCTCTCGTATTTTCCTGATTTTTTCATTTATATACCAGCTATATACTATGTATGACCAGTTTTTTGTCAATCTTTTAGGTATTCAGTGTTAGATATCTTAGGATCAACTAGCACAAGATTTGAGCCACAAAGAATAGGATCAGGGGTGTGTACCTTGATCTGGAGGTCCAGCCATAGCCTCCTCTTGATTTGCTTTACCTGATCCTTGTTAATGTAGATGTGAGGATTCTTTCTAGTACTATTGATGCTTGCTTGATAAGTGAGCTAGGGAATAGAGAGAGAGAGCACTGTCGTGTAGTGAGAGTGATCATCTCTAATCCTAGGGACCATATTTATAGTATCTACACTATGGGAACCCACACCTTTGGATGGATGGCCAGGATGCCCCTGATCAGGGCATCCAGTGGCTGTTAATTAACAGCCTCTAAATGCCATTAATTTGACTTAGATTAATCACAGTAACCTTTAGATCGCTGCATATCACTTATATCGAACATTCTCCCCTTGATCGTAAGGATAAACTTATAAACTCATTTCTCAATAACACAACATATGAGACAATAGAATTACAACGTCCATAGAGTACCATAGAACCCAGTTACTACAATATAACGCTTTATTTCAAAACAAAGCTTCTTTAACTTAGGAGCTCCATGAACTTATATTTATTACAAACTTATGAGCTCAGCGCTTTGTTGAAACTTATACAGAGACAATAAATTACAATGGTTAGTTAAGTATCATTGATCTAATTTACTATAGTACATCATTCCATCGAAGAGAAGAACCCTTCTTAGCTTATGGGGAGATGGTGTCATAACGGTCCCAATTCTAGGATCAAAAGCTTTCTGCCAATCCCATGCTAGCAACATGCTCTTTAAACACACTAGGTGATAAGCCTTTCATAAGTGGATCCGCTAACATTGAGTTAGTCCTTATATGCTTAATACTTATTGTCTGATCCTCGATTATATCTTTCAGAACAAGATACTTGATGTCAATGTGTTTGGCAGCACCACTTGACTTATTGTTACTCGAGTAGATCACTGCGGGTTGATTATCGTAGAAAATATTGAGTGTCTCAGATATACTGCCAATCACCCTTAAACCCGGAATGAAATTCTTTAGCCATACTGCCTGCCCGGTTGCCTCATAACATGCCACAAACTCTGCATGCATTGTTGATGTAGTAACACTTTGCTTGGTGCTTTTCCAAGAAATAACACCTTCTGCTAGGGTGAAAATATAACCCGATGTGGATTTCTTAGTGTCAACACTCCCCGCAAAATCAGCATCTGAATAATGTAACACCCTCAGAATCGGACCTATGCAAGTTTTAGCGCTTCCCGCCAAACTCGCATAGAAACGATTCAAAGGTGCCCACCAGGCACTTTCGTGCGGGTGGAAAATGAAGTAATAACATTACACAACAGTCCTCGATGGGACCCACAAAACAGATATATATATACAACACGACTCCATGAGTCAAGTATACAGATATAATGTACAAAGATCCAAATCACCTTGAAAAGATGGAGCGTCCGACTACGGACAAGATGCAAATGGGGCTAAGAGCCCTGAAGAATAACCAATGGCGTCCATAACCCTGCCCAGGCCAAGCCGGAAGGGTAACCCTGCTAACGACGTCGATCTCAAAACCTGCTTAAACAAAAGGGGTGCCGACAAAGAGCAAAGGAAAAAGAGAGCGGTCAGTACTGAGGCCAGTACACGGCGAGACTAGAATTCGGTGGTCCTCGCCTACATAGGTATGGTGGACTGAAGCGGCAACGCAGCATGTACTAAACAACCTATAGAGACTCAATACAACTGGCGGCTATCAGATAGGGATAAGAAATACGTATTCGGATCCAACCTGAAACTATCACCAAGCATACCCATCCTAGTGTTTCCCCCTCGAGACCAAACGAGGAAGTCAACCGAGGAACTCACACAGTTGGCAGTTTTATTTATTCAGTTATCGTTGCAGCAATTACTAGTCAGGTGTAGATAATCATCCTGATAAAATAAGCAGTGGGCCGTTTTAGTTAATCATTCCATTGTAGTTGCATAACTTACTAGTCAGATACAATTAGCATGAGATAACCCAAAAACCCAGCAATTGTTGGTACTTTTATTTAGCCATTCCGTTGTAGTTGCAATACTTACTAGTCAGATACAATTGTCGCAAGCGACGAACCAAACAAGCAATTGTTGGTAGTATTATTCAGCCATTCCATTATAGTGAAGCTGATTACTAGTCATTATAAAGTCAAATTTATAGCACTACTTTAGTTATAGTTGTCTATGATCGAGATACTGTGCTCCAAGTCGTCCATAACCGCGGACACGACTTTCAGAAAGTTTTACCCGGCCGGGGTGCACAAATAGCAACACACACTCGATCAACCTCGGAAAAACCAAATCAAAACCCAACGAGGCCTTCACGACAAAGCAATCACAGGATTCAGAAATATTTGAGGCCACCCTTGAGTACACCATAGCGAAGTTAGCTGACTTCGAGACGGACCCGAGGTTTGTGGGGCCGGCTGTAAGCGACTGGGAACCCAAAACTGGGCTTGTCGATACCGCGTAAACGGGTCACAATTCCTAAATAGTACAGTGTGCTCCTCGCACAATCGTAAATAAAGCAGTAGCATGGCATAAGTACAGGATAGTAAATAAAACCTCAAACTAGTTTGTGGCCCCAAGAAATAAGACTGAATCAAGCTCTGGCTCAGGGGGGTCCCATAATCCTCCCGGATGTGGATAGCGCGATAAATCAAGGAACAGGTATCAAGTACTCGGGGTCCTACGGGACACAAGTGGACGGTTAACAACCAAATAACATCTATTTCCCGCCTTTGCCTCTGCTTACTTACTTCAATTTTAGTTGTTAAACAGGAATTAAAGTGAACGATAAGTAAAGCCATGATCATCTCCGACATCAACATGCGGCAATACACCAACAACTGTGGCACTTGACGACACGCAACAGCACTTGAGCAAGCGACTACGACGCGCAAGTCCAACTATCTACCAAACAACAGGTAATAGGGTGTGTCCAAGGCAATATAAGGCGGCAAGGGATATCACGGGTACAAAAACTAGAGCATCGCAACACAGATAGCAATAGATCAACAGGAGGAAATAAATACTATAAAAGTAAGATAGGTAGAAAGGGGGAGATGCTCGCCTGAAAACATTGCCGAAGGTTCAACCGAAGATCGGGGCAAAGCTCACATCAAGTCAACGGCCTTATCCGCGAAGAACCAAAACACTAGAATAAACACCAGATGCACTATTTAATACTACGGCAAAAGATCGGGCATGATGCATGTATGATGTATGACATGGCAAGGTGTGATGCAATTAGGTCATATTAAGCGGAACCGGGGTCCCGACAATATTTAGGTGGTTCATGTTGTTTAGATACCCTGAAATTTAAATGTTGTATTAACAAGGCAAGATAAGTTACCGGTTCGCTACACAAATTTAAATGAGGCCAATATAAGACTAGATTTGCCCGCATATGGGCCCCATATTTAATTAGGAGGTGAATCGGCATAAGGCTCCCAAACCACATGATAAGTATGCATGCATGAACAATTTAATATGCAACAATTTGATATATCATTTAATAAAATAAGGTCTCGGGTTCGGGTTCACACATTAGGGTTTGACGATCTTTGGGTTCCGGGGTTCGGGGTTCGGTCTCAGGGTTCGACGGAAGCGGACTCGGCAGGAACATTCTCGAACAACGGGGCAGATCTTGTCGCATCCGGGTTCTCGGCGGACTCGGCGTCCGGGAAGGAGTACTTGGTTTGGTGTCGGGGGCGCATCGGGTTCTTCCGGGTCCATGTCGTTCTTGTCGTTGCGAGGATCTTGTCGGGTCCGCGCCATTGCATCGGTCTTGGCGTTCGGGATGCAGAACTTGGTGTCCGGGACGGAGTGCTTGTCGTACCGGTGGCGATCTTGGCGGTCTTCAGGTCCGGACTTCGCCTCCGGGAACGGGGTCTTGCATCCGTGAAGGAGGGCGTGAAGCCAGTGTCAGGGTTTAGACTTCGAATCCGGGATCGGGTCTTCAACGTCTCGGCCATCGGGTTCATGACAGCTTCCTCGCCGTGTCGAAGGCATCGGGGTTTCCGTGACGAAGACTTTGCAGAGGGTTCGTCTAGAGCCTCCGGGTACGGTACGGTCTTCGGAGCACGCGGGTCCTTGACGTGGTTCATCGGGCTCGGATACCTTGTAGATGAGACGGTGTTGAATAGAACCACCTCCACCGAACCACTGCGCAAGCACGGGCGACAGACGAGGGCGATGGAGGAGTTCTCTGGGGGTAGGTTCTGTGGCGCAGGGAGGCGATGGCCGGCGAGGACGCGGCCGGACGGCGGGGAGAGGGAGGCCCGAGGCGGAGATTCTCGCCTGGCGAGGAGGCGTGCGTGGCGGCGGGCTCGCTGGGGTTGGCGACGGGACGAGGAGGGGAGGCATGATGGAGCTCGGGAGGTGGCGACGGAGCCGCTGGGGCGCGCCCGGCGGGCGCGGGAGCTGCTGAGGCTGCGGCGGCCAGCGAAGTCTCAGGCGCGCAGAGGGGAGAAGCTCGGGCGAGGGGGCCGACGGAGGCGCTGGCGGCGCCTGGGGAGGGGAAGGAGAGCAGGGACAGGCGGCCTCGTGCGGGTGAGGTCGAGGTCGCGGATGAGGGGAGAACGGCGGCGAGAGGGGAGGAGGGCCGACGAGGAAGAGAGGGTGGGGAGGGAGCCGGGCGAGGCGGGCCTCGGGCAGTCTGGTGACGGGCCAGGCGTGGCCGGCTCATGAGCGACCGGAGGAAGGAGGAGCGGCGGTACAGAGGGTGGCGAGGCGGCCGCGGCTGGCGAGCAGGGGAGGAGGCGACGGAGAGGCGGGCTCCGGTGAGCGGGGACGGGGCGGCCGGAGGAGGGGGAGAGGCGGCGGACGCGGTGGCGAAGGGGAGGCGCAGACGCGCTCGCCGGAGGTCGGGGAGGGAGCGCGCCGGAGAGGAAGGGAGAAGGAGGGTACACCGGCGGAGTTCGGGCGGGGCAGTTGCGGCGGCGACGGGGTGGCCGAGGCGGGAGGAGGCGGCTCGGTGGAGGCGAGCCGAGCGGGCGGTGGCGCGGCCAGCTGCAGAGAGAGAAGGGAGGAAGAAGGCGAGGTCGGGGGAGCAGGGCGAGCGGAGGAGGGAGATTGTGGCATCCCGCAAAACCACTACTAGAAAATCGCGTTGTTTTTGTGCATTGCATCATCATGACCGCATGCTCATGTCATCATGCCACATTGCATTTGAGCATCGTCATCATCTTGCATTTGCTTGTATAAAACTATTTACAGAAAAACCTAGTTTTGTTTTCTAAACGCCCCGTCTTTAATTCAAAACCCAAAACCGGGTCTCCGGAATATTTTATTTTGACTAACCACGGTTTGCAAACGGTCTGTTTAAAATAAATAAAATATTGCATTATTTTTAGTGGGGGCAGTCGAACGGGCCAGATCGACCCGAATGACCACCCCCAGTACAATCGGTCCAGACCAGTTCAAAACGGTCCACCCCTTATTCCTAAACCTACCCAACCTATTCTACCCACACCCTCCTGCCACCTCACCCGGACCAGTCCCACGTCGCCACGTCGCCCCTCCCCAAATCCCCACCAACCATCTGCTGCCACCTCATCTCACCCCCACACAGCTGCCCAACTCCCTCTCTCTCTCACGCGCCCCCTGCCCACACAAGTCACACACGCGCGCACACACTCAACCAACCCCCACTCCCACCACCGACAGCCCCCGCATGGCCCACCACCTGCCCTGGGTCCCACCGCACCTGCCCCGTTCCCCCACGCGATCCTCCCACCCCGCGTCTTCCTCCTCTCGCCCCCCTCGCTCCCGCAACCACCTCCTTCCCCGGCGACCCCGCCCCCGCCAGAGGCCCACCCGACGCCGCCTCTCCTCTCCGTTCTTAGGCCGTCCTTTCCCCCCAAGCCACCGGCGCCGCGCCCTCCACCTCTCCTCGCCAGGCGCCCCCCGTCGGTCTCCACCACCGCGCGCCGCCTCGCCTCACCACCATCCTCGCCCGCGGAGGCTGGAGCCGCTTCGCCCCCGTCGCCGCCGCCATCGCTGCCCGCTCTCAACCGCACCTCGCCGCCGCCTCGTCCCACTCCGCCTCTCGAGCTCCTCATGACCGCCTCTGCGCCAGCTCCTCCATCCCAGCCGCGCCCGCGCCAAGCCGCCCACTCGCTTCGTCGCCCCTCCTCCGACCTCCGACCGACGCCCGAGCCGCTTCTCCCGCGTCCCAGCCGCGCCGCCCAAGCCGGTGAGCCCTCCTCCTCGCCAGCTCGCTCGCTCACGAGCCCTGCCCCGTCAGGACCGCGCTGCCCGCCTCCAGCGCGCCCGTCAGGCCCGCCGCCTCCTCGGACGTCGCCCGCGAGCACCTGTCGGTCGAGCCGTCGCCCCGTGGCCTCGCCGAAAGGCCGCGGCCTGCGCTCCCGCAAGGACCTCCTTGGCGGCCCATACGCCCCCCTGCGCCTTCACAGCCGACCTCGTGTCCTCGCTGTAGCCGCGACCGCCGCCGCGCTTCACCATGCCCCGGCAGAGCTGCCGACCCTGTCGCACGCGCCTGTGCCCACCTTCTCTGGAGACCAGC
Organism: Avena longiglumis; assembly: GCA_030063025.1. Lineage (NCBI taxonomy): Eukaryota > Viridiplantae > Streptophyta > Magnoliopsida > Poales > Poaceae > Avena > Avena longiglumis. Next base: position 123,521,838 of record CP125978.1, read on the forward strand.
TGCTTACTAGTGTCTCGTTGAGATGCTGTAAGCACCAAGTCTGAAGGGGTGCTGCTGATGTTTTAGTATGGGCACAGATGTCTCGTTGCTAAGAACCAGGGACGCCTGCCGACAAGACGCATCAAGATCCTCTCGCCGACAAGACCGACCACACCGACGCCATGATCTCCCTCACGGAATATGAAGACCGTTCCGATTCCGCGGACCCCTCGAACCCCAAGATCTCTGCCGTGAGACGACAAGACCGTCAGCACGACCCGACGACCGCGGATGCGACAGGATCATCCCCAGGACGCCAAGTTCGTCACGAGAACGCTCCCGAACGCTAACACCGACTCTATTGCGCGGACCCGACAAGACCCTCGCAACGGCAAGATTGACCCCGTGGGACCCGACAAGACCTTCGCGACGACAAGAACGGCACCGACCCGGAAGGATCCGATGCGCCCCGACACCGAACCAAGTCCTGCTCCCGGATGCGACAAGTTCTCCATCTTGTGTCCGATCCCGCCGATCCCGTCAGACCGTTCCCCTTCGGACCCTGAGACCGACCCCGAACCCCGGAACCAAGACCGCCGAGACCCCTAATGTGTGGACCCCTCCCCGAAACCCTATTTTATCATATATATAACAACGTGTTGCATATTAATTGCCATACTTGCATGCATAATCATGTGGTTTGGGGGCCTTATGCCGATTCACCTCTAATTAAATATGGGGCCCATATGCGGGCAAATCTAGTCTCATATTGGCCTCATTTAAACTTGTGTAGCGAACCGGTGATATATTTTGTCTTGTTAAGACAACATTTAAATTGCGGGGTAGATAAACAACTTGAACCATCTAACCAATTGTCGGGACCCCGGTTCCACTTAATATTGACCTAATTGCATTGCACCTTTGCCATGCCATACATCATACATGCATCATGCCGATCTTCTGCCGTTGTATTAAATATTGCATCCGGTGTTTCTTCTAGTGTTTTGGTTCTTCGCGGATAAGGCCGTTGAGTTGATGTGAGCTTTGCCCCGAACTTCGGTTGAACCTTCGACAATGTTTTCAGGCGAGCATCTCCCCCTTCTACCTATCTTACTTTTATAGTATTTATTCCCTCCTGTTGATCTTTGCTATCTGTGTTGCGATGCTCTAGTTTTCGTACCCGTGATATCCCTTGCAGCCATATATTGCCTTGGACACACCCTATTACCTGTTGTTTGGTAGATAGTTGGACTTGCGCGTCGTAGTCGCTTGCTCTAGTGCTGTTGCGTGTCGTCAAGTGCCACAGTTGTTGATGTATTGCCGCATGTTGATGTTGGAGATGATCATAGCTTTACTTACCGTCCACTTTAATTCCTGTTTAACAACTAAAATTGAAAGCGAGAGGCATCGTGGGTGATAGATAACATTTGGTTTCCGAACGCCCACTTGTGTCCCGTAGGACCCCGAGTACTTGATACCTGTTCCTTGATTTATCTCGCTATCCACATACGGGAGGTATATGGGACCCCCCTGAGCTAGAGCTTGATTCAGTCTTATTTCTTGGGGCCACAAACTAGTTTGAGGTTTTATTTACTATCCTGTACCTATGCCATGCTACTTCTGTATTTACAATTGTGTGAGGAGCACACTGTACTGTTTAGGATCGTGGCACGATTCCGCGGTGTCGACAAGCCCAGCCACACTTTCGGGTTCCACTCTGTAACACCCTCTGAAATTTGGACTTGTGGGTATCATAGCTTGAGCTCGATACCACTCAGAACACCTCGAATCGGACCTATGCAAGTTTGAGCAAAATTCGCCAGAACCCGCATAGAAACGATTCAAAGGTGTCCACCAGGCACTTTCGTGCGGGTGGAAAACGAAGTAATAACATTACACAACAGTCCTCGATGGGACCCACAGAACAGATAGATATATAACGACTCAAAGAGTCAAGAATACGATATAATATACAAAGATCCAATTCACCTTGAAAAGCGATAGAGCGTCAGCTACGAACAAGATGCAAATGGGGCTAAGAGCCCTCAAGAATAACCAATGGCGCCCATAACCTGCGGGCCAAGCGGAAGGGTAACCACCTAACGTCGATCTCAAAACCTGCTTAACAAAAGGGTGCCGACAAAGGCAAAGCAGAAAACAAAGAAGGAGCGTCCAAGATCGAGGCCAGTACACGGCGAGGCTAGAATTCGGCGGTCCTCGCCTACATAGGTATGGTGGACTGAAGCGGCAGCGGCAGCATGCACTAAACAACCTATAGAGACTCGATACGACTGGCGGTTATCAGAGAGGGAGAAGAAAGACCTATCCGGATTCAACCTGAAGCTAACACCAAACAAACCCATCCTGGTATTTCCCCCTCGAGACCAAACGAGGAAGTCAACCGAGGAACTCACACCGCTGGCGCTTACTTATTCGATTATCGTTGCAGCAATTACTAGTCAGTTCGATAATCGTCACGATAAAGTAGCGGTGGGCACTTTTAGTTAGCCATTCCGTGATAGTTGCAACAATTACTAATCGTGTATAGCATGATATAATCCCAAAACCCAGCAGTTGTTGGTACTTTTATTCAGCCATTCCGTTGAAGTTGCCATACTTACTAGTCAGTACAATGGTCGCAAGCGACAACCAAACAAGCAATTGGGCGGTATTAATTAGCCATTCCATTATAGTGAAGCTGATTACTAGTCATTATAAGTCAAATTTATAGCAGTAAACTTTAGTTATGCTTGTCTATGATCGAGATATCTTGGCTCCAAGTCGTCCATATCCGCATGGACACGGCTTTCGAAAGTTTTACCCGGGGTGCACAAATAGCAACACACGCCGATCAACCTCGGAAAACCAAATCAAAACCCAACGAGGCTTTCACGGTGAACAATCACAATCAGAGTCGAAATATTTCAGGCCACCCCATTGAGTAGATCCATAGCGGAGTAAGCAAGCTCGAGACGGACTCAAGGTTTGCGTCAATGGTCAGAACGATCGGGAACCCGAAGTGTGGCTGGGCTTGTCGATACCGCGAAAACATTCCGCTTACCTAAGCGAAAGGTGTGCTCCTCGCACAATTTAAATACAGAAAGTAGCATGGCATAAGTACAGGATCGTAAATAAAACCTCAAACTAGTTTGTGGCCCCAAGAAATAAGTCTGAATCAAGCTCTGGCTCAGGGGGGATCCCATATACCTCCCGGATGTGGATAGCGCGCAAAATCAAGGAACAGGTATCAAGTACTCGGGGTCTTACGGGACACAAGTGGGCGTTCGGAAACCAAATATTATCTATCACCCACCGATGCCTCTGCTTATTCAATTTTAGTTGTTAAACAGAAAGTAAGTGGCGATAAGTAAAACTAGAATCATCTCCAACCTCAACATGCGGCAATTCATCAGCAACTGTGGCATTTGACGACACACATCAGCACTTGAGCACGCAACTACGACGCGCAAGTCCAACTATCTACCAAACAACAGGTAATAGGGTGTGTCCAAGGCAATATAAGGCTGCAGGGGATATATCGGGTACGGAAACTAGAGCATCGCAACACAGATAGCAATAGATCAACAGGAGGGAATAAAGACTATAAAAGTAAGATAGGTAGAAAGGGAGATGCTACTTTGAAAACATTGTCGAAGGGTTCAACCAAGATCGGAATGACTCACATCAACTCAACGGCCTTATCCGCGAAGAAGCAAAACACTAGAAGAAACACCGGATGCAATATTTAATACAACGGCAGAAGATCGGCATGATGCATGCATGATGTATGGCATGACAAAGGTGCGATGCGTTTAGGTCATGTTAAGCGGAACCGGGGTCCCGACAATTAATAAACGGTTCAAGTTGTTTAGATCCCCGCAATTTAAATGTTGTTTAACAGGCAGAAGATAGTACCGGGTTCGCTACACAAGTTTAAATGAGGCCAATATAAGGCTGGATTTGACCGCATATGGGCCCCATATTTAATTATTAGGTGAATCGGCATAAGGCCCCCGAACCACACAAGATGCATGCGAGATGACAATTAAATATGCAACAAGTTGTTATGTTATAAAAATAGGGTCCGAGGAAAAGGGGTCGCACATCAGAGGGGCTCGACGATCTTGGGGTTCCGGGGTTCGGGGTTCGACAGGGTCCAGGGTCCGGTCCCGGGGTCCAGGGTTCTGACGGGGTCGTTCTCGGCGGGAGCGTTCTCGGATAACTAGGGTAGCTCTTGTCGTTGCGAGATTCTTGTCGGGTCCTCGAATAACGGAGCGAAGCACTTGGCGTTCTGGGTTTTCTCGGCGTCCTCGGCATCCGGGTTCTTGGGTATCGCAACCGAGACGGAGAACTCGTCGCATCCAGGGAGATCTTGATGTAGGGACAGTCCTTGTCGGCGATTCCTCGGTCTTATGCTCGGGTAGAAGTGCTAGTCGTTCTCGCATCGGCGACATTGGCGTTCGTGTTCGCGACGAACTTGGCGTCCTGCATCGGTGCTTGTCGCACCGGAGTCTTGGTTGGGTCGCCGGTAGGTCTTGACGATTCCATGTAGACGTGCTCGGTGATCCATGGGGAAGGGCTTGGCGACAGTTGTTCTTGTTGATCTTTGTCTGATTGTCATTACCACCAAGAGATCATGCTGGCCTTGCAGCTCGACGGGTTCCCAACTCTTCTGGTACTGGCAGGGTGGAACATGTGGCCCCACGCTTGGTATGTGCCACGAGGGCACGCAGGACCGACGGCGAGGGGACGGCCCGGCGCTGGCCGGACGGGAGCGAGCACGCGGGGAGGTCGGGCGGGTCGCGCGTGCGGTGGCGAAGCCAGGGGGCAGGGCCGGAGGAGCGGAAGAGGACGAGGCGACGCCGGCTCGACGGAGGCCGGAGGCAGAGGAGGAGGGAAGCGCTATGGAGGCGGTGGCCCTTGTCGACGACGGAGGAGGCCAGCGGGCGGCAGCGATGAGGCGGCCGGCGGCGGCGCGGAAGGCGCAGCGGCGGCGGCAGCGATGGCCGTGGCAGCGTCGGGCGAGGTCGGGTCGGGCGGTGCTCGCGCGTGGGGAGGTCGGCAGGGTGAGCTCGAGCGGAAGGCGGGAGCCGGGCGAGGCCTTGGCGAGCGGCCAGCGATGTGAGCGCGACCTGCGGCTGGCAGCGAGGGACGCAGCTGGCCAGCGAAAGGCCTTCCATGGGGGAAGGAGGCGGGGTCCGGGCGAAGGCGTCTGTGGCGTCGGAGAGGGTGCGGGTAGGGGCGTTGCGGGGAAGGAGAGGCGCGCAGGAGGAGGGGCAGGGCTGCGGGTCGGCGCGGCGAAGCTTGGGAGGAGGGAGGAAGGGAGTAGCGGGGCAGGGACGCGGGGACGCTGGTCGCGTGGGGGAAGCGTGCAGTGGGTCCAGTGGGGACGCGGGGTGTGGGGCCGGGATTCTTTGGTGCGGCGTGAAGTGTGTGCCAGGGTTGCTGGAAGGTGCCAGGGGAGGTGGCGGTGGTTGGATGGATGCTGGTGGGGCCACGTGGGGACGGGCCAGGGTGTGGGGGCGCGGGGCGGGGCTGAGCCGGCTGGTGAGCAGGTGGGACCCAGGCAGGCGTGCGTGCGTGTATGATGTGTGGTGGGGCTGGGAGTGTGTGGCCTGCGTGTGTTTGGTGTGTTGTGTGTGGGTTGGGTAGGCCATGTGGCAGCTAGGGAGTGGAGGGGGGTTTTGGGGAGGGTGAGGTGGCGCAGCGAGATAGGCCGGGGTGAGGTGGCTGGGGAGAGAGGGTAGAGTTTTAGGTAGAATAGGTTTTAGGTGGGGCTGGCAGGTTGGACCGTTTTAGTTTTCTGGGGCGGTCGTTCGGGTCAATCGGCCCGTTCGACTGCCCCGCTAAATAAATTAAATATTTTATTTATTTCAAACAAAGTTTTTTGCAAACCGATATCGGCAAACCAAAATATTCCGGGGTCCCGGTTTTGAGGTTTGATTAAAGAGGGGCGTTTAGAAAACAACACGGGTTTTGCAAACATAGTTTTGGCAAACAATGCATGACGATGACGATGCAATGCACAAATTAAACGCGATTTTCTAGTAGGGGTTTTGCGGGATGCCACAATTCGACACCACTAACAAGGGATCTCGCCCTCGAGATCCGCCTCATGATACCGGAAGGAAGGTCGGCGTTCTCCGTCTTCTCGCTTTGTGTAGATCCTCGCGACACCACTAACAAGAGTTCATCCTCCATCTTGAAATCGGCGACACCACCAACAAAGGGTCGTTGTTCCTGATCGTCGAGAGAGCACTCCGGAAACAAAAGGTCGAAGGTAGAGGTAGCACAAATAAAGCCACCCCTAACTTCCGTTAGAAGAGGGAAAAGTTACATTGATCCACCAGTTCGATGTACCGAGCGAACAGTATGAGTCGGGTAGGGTGATCAGTCCATCCCGGACCCAACTATCAACTCTATACATGGGTAGGAGAATCAGGCAACTCAACTCTCGAGATTTAGACTGAAGATCTTCTTAGGCGGTAACCGGAACAAAGGGATGATGCCAGCAGGAATCGTATGAAAGACACAATGATTAGGTTCCGCGATGGTTCCATTGGCATGAACAACACATGCTCAAGGTATACTCCAACTTCACCATTGCTCGTCCTTCTCATATGTTTTTCAACGACACTGATATACAGCAAGGAACACATATGGATAAGGAGTTCAAGATCAAAAGATTGGAGTAAGGGTACAACGGAACAGTTGCAGATTGATGTCCGTAGCACCTCCGTTACAAAAGGGAGAAAGCGAAGCCCTGAAGGTACGACGGAAACCCAACCACGAGAATTCCTGGACTCGAAGGGAGAGAAGAGAGCAGATTCAAAACACGTCGAGGTAAGAGGAGAATAGCAGAGGGGTAAGGAGTAAAATCAGACCTAACCAGAACTATCCAACCGACTTTGCAAAATAGTTTTGACACTCTACTTCGGCCGTTAGCTAGGTTATCCTGAGCTGGACTTGTGGGTATCGCACTGCTGAGCTCGATACCACTGTAACACCCTCAGAATCGGACCTATGCAAGTTTGAGCAAAATTCGCCAAACCCGCGGAAAGCGATTCAAAGGTGCTCACCAGCACTTTCGCGGGTGGAAAAGCAAGTAATAACATTACACAACAGTCCTCGATGGGACCCACGGAGCAGATATATATATAACGACTCAAAGAGTCAAGAATACGATATAATATACAAAGATCCAATTCACCTTGAAAAGCGATAGAGCGTCCACTACGGACAAGATGCAAATGGGGCTAAGAGCCCTGAAGAATAACCAATGGCGTCCATAACCACCTGAGGCCAGGAAGGGTAACCCTCTTAACGGCGTCGATCTCAAAACCTGCTTAACAAAGGGGTGCCGACAAAGGGCAAAGCAGAAAACAAAGAAGGAGCGTCGATCGAGGCCGATTGCAGCGAGGCTAGAATTGGCGGTCCTCGCCTACATAGGTATGGTGGATCAAGCAGCGGCATCATGCACTAAACAACCTATAGAGACTCGATACGACTGGCGGTTATCAGAGAGGGATAAGAAAGACCTATCCGGATTCAACCTGAAGCTAACACCAAACAAACCCATCCTGGTATTTCCCCCTCGAGACCAAACGAGGAAGTCAACCGAGGAACGCACACCGTTGGCAGTTTTACTTATTCAGTTATCGTTGCAGCAATTACTAGTCAGGTTCAGATAATCGTCCTGATAAAGTAAGCAGTGGGCACTTTTAGTTAGCCATTCCGTGATAGTTGCAACAATTACTAATCAGGTACAGATAGCATGATATAATCCCAAAACCCAGCAGTTGTTGGTACTTTTATTCAGCCAATTCCGTTGTAGTTGCCATACTTACTAGTCAGGTACAATGGTCGCAAGCGACAACCAAACAAGCAATTGTGGGCAGTATTAATTAGCCATTCCATTATAGTGAAGCTGATTACTAGTCATTATAAGTCAAATTTATAGCAGTAAACTTTAGTTATGCTTGTCTATGATCGAGATACTGTGCTCCAAGTCGTCCATATCCATGGACACGGCTTTGAAAGTTTTACCCGGCGGTGCACCAATAGCAACACACGCCGATCAACCTCGGAAAAACCAAATCAAACCCAACGAGGCTTTCACGATGAACAATCACAGAGTCGAAATATTTCAGGGGCCACCCCATTGAGTAGATCCCATAACGGAGTAAGCAAGCTTGAGACGGACTCAAGGTTTGCGCTAATGGTCAAACGATCGGGAACCGAAAGTGTGGCTGGGCTTGTCGATACCGCGAAAACATTCCGCTTACCTAAGCGATCTGAGGTGCTCCTCGCAATTTAAATACGTAAAGTAGCATGGCATAAGTACAGGATCGTAAATAAAACCTCAAACTAGTTTGTGGCCCCAAGAAATAAGTCCTAATCAAGCTCTCGCTCAGGGGGTCCCATATACCTCCGGATGTGGATAGCGCAAAATCAAGGAACAGTATCAAGTACTGGGTCTTACGACACAAGTGGCGCTCGAAACCAAATATTATCTATCACCCACCGATGCCTCTGCTTATTCAATTTTAGTTGTTAAACAGAAAGTAAGTGGCGATAAGTAAAACTAGAATCATATACAACCTCAACATGCGCAATTCATCAAGAATCGTGGCATTTGACGACACATCAAGACTTGAGCACGCAACTACGACGCTAAGTCCAACTATCTACCAAACAACAGTAATAGGGTGTGTCCAAGGCAATATAAGGCTAGGGATATATCGTCGGAAACTAGAGCATCAAACACGTATAGCAATAGATCAACAGGAGGGAATAAAGACTATAAAAGTAAGATAGGTAGAAAGAGGGAGATGCTCGCCTGAAAACATTGTCGAAGGGTTCAACCGAAGATCGGGACGAAGCTCACATCAACTCAACGGCCTTATCCGCGAAGAAGCAAAACACTAGAAGAAACACCGGATGCAATATTTAATACAACGGCAGAAGATCGGCATGATGCATGCATGATGTATGGCATGACAAAGGTGCGATGCGTTTAGGTCATGTTAAGCGGAACCGGGGTCCCGACAATTAATAAACGGTTCAAGTTGTTTAGATCCCCGCAATTTAAATGTTGTTTAACAGGCAGAAGATAGTACCGGGTTCGCTACACAAGTTTAAATGAGGCCAATATAAGGCTGGATTTGACCGCATATGGGCCCCATATTTAATTATTAGGTGAATCGGCATAAGGCCCCCGAACCACACAAGATGCATGCGAGATGACAATTAAATATGCAACAAGTTGTTATGTTATAAAAATAGGGTCCGAGGAAAAGGGGTCGCACATCAGAGGGGCTCGACGATCTTGGGGTTCCGGGGTTCGGGGTTCGACAGGGTCTGTGGTCGTCCCGGGTCCGTGGTTCGACGGGTCGTTTCGGCGGAGCGTTCTCGGATAACTAGGGTAGCTCTTGTCGTTGCGAGATTCTTGTCGGGTCCTCGAATAACGGAGCGAAGCACTTGGCGTTCTGGGTTTTCTCGGCGTCCTCGGCATCCGGGTTCTTGGGTATCGCAACCGAGACGGAGAACTCGTCGCATCCAGGGAGATCTTGATGTAGGGACAGTCCTTGTCGGCGATTCCTCGGTCTTATGCTCGGGTAGAAGTGCTAGTCGTTCTCGCATCGGCGACATTGGCGTTCGGGTTCGCGACGAACTTGGCGTCCTGCATCGGTGCTTGTCGCACCGGAGTCTTGGTTGGGTCGCGAGGTCTTGACGATTCCATGTACGTGCTCGGTGATCCATGGGGAAGGGCTTGGCGGCAGTTGTTCTTGTTGATCTTTGTCCGATTGTCATTACCACCAAGAGATCATGCTGCGCCTCGACGGGTTCCCAACTCTTCCGGCTGGCAGGGTGGAACATGGCCCCACGCTTGGTATGTGCCACGAGGGCACGCAGGACCGACGCGAGGGGACGGCGCAGCCGGACGGAGCGAGCACGCGGGAGGTCGGGCGGTCACGGCGGTGGCCAGGCAGGCTGAGGAGCGGAAGAGGACGAGGCGACGCTCGGGGTGCAGACGCGAGGCCGGAGGAGGGACCGAAGCGCTGGAGGCGGTGGCCCTTGTCGACGACGGAGGAGGCCTTGGCCGCTGCCGAGGGACGCGAGGCGCAGGCCGGTCGGGCGGCGCAGCGACGCCGAAGGCGGCCCAGCGGCGGACGCCAGGCAGCCGTCGGCGGCGCGTGGAAGCGCAGCGGGTCGGGCTGCGCTGTGGGAGCTGGGTCGACGGGTGAGCTCAATGGCGGGCCGGCGGGAGTAGGCCGCTTGAGACCGCTGTGAGGCGGGGACAGCCGGGCGAGGGACGGCCGGCGAGGCCTTCCTGGTGGGAAGGGGCGCGAGGCGGGGTCCGCGAGGAAGGCGTCTGGGGTGGAGAGGTGCGGAGGTGAGCGCGTTGGGGAAGGAGGCCTGTGGCCGGAGGAGCAGCGGGGGCTGCGGTGGGTCGGTGCTGTGGGGTGCGGGAGGAGGAAGGAAGGGCAGCGCGGGGGGACGCGGGTCGCGTGGGGAGGCGGACAGTGGGTCTCGCGTGGGGGCGGTGGGGTGTGGGGCCGGGATTCTTGGGCGCGTGTGTGTGTGTGCTTGGGGCGGTTGGGAAGGTGCCAGGGGAGGTGGCGGAGGTTGGATGGATCTTTGGTGGGCCACGTGGGACAGGTGGGGGGCGTGGGCGGGGTGAGCAGTGGTGAGTGGGACCCAGGCGGGCGTCACGTGTATGATGTGTGGTGGGGCTGGGAGTGTGTGGCCTGCGTGTGTTTGGTGTGTTGTGTGTGGGTTGGGTAGGCCATGTGGCAGCTAGGGAGTGGGGGGGGTTTGGGGAGGGTGAGGTGGCGCAGCGAGATAGGCCGGGGTGAGGTGGCTGGGGAGAGAGGGTAGAGTTTTAGGTAGAATAGGTTTTAGGTGGGCAGGTTGGACCGTTTAGTTTTCTGGGCTGGGTCAATCGGCCTTCGACCGCCCGCTAAATAAATTAAATATTTTATTTATTTCAAACAAAGTTTTTTGCAAACCGATATCGGCAAACCAAAATATTCCGGGGTCCCGGTTTTGAGGTTTGATTAAAGAGGGGCGTTTAGAAAACAACACGGGTTTTGCAAACATAGTTTTGGCAAACAATGCATGACGATGACGATGCAATGCACAAATTCAACGCGATTTTCTAGTAGGGGTTTTGCGGGAGGCCACATATCATTATGTGTGGACTCTGACGGAGTCACGGGTATCTCAGCAGGGGTAGGATTAGCAGTCCTCACAACTGGAGGTGAAAACTCAACATGAATAGGAAACACCGGTTCTTGGATCATAGGTACCGGGACATATTCCTATTTCTCCTCCAAGGTTATTTCCCTGGGAGTCATACTCCCCCTTAACATATCACTTTCCAAGAACACCGTGTGTCTTGTTTCAACAAACTTAGTGAATTGCCTTAGACAATAGAAACAATATGCCTTATATTTGTCAAGATAACCAATGAAATGGTAGCTGCCAGTCTTGGGGTCTAACTTTCCCATAATCGGATTGAAAACTCTTGTGTTATGGGGTAACCCCTTGGGGTGGCCCGATCTTTCACGAATCTCCACGGGGATCGAGGGGAAAGCGGTGGAAGGGGAAGAGGGGACGAAATCCGTGAACACACGCACACAAAGATCCCGATGAACTCATGCACACAAATCACGATACACGCCGATAACTCACGCCGGTGGCAACCGGTCCAACATAATCTCTAGGATCGGTGTTGGGCGAAGCTCTCTCTCCACGCCAACAACGGGGGACGAGGTGCTTGGTGAGACCTTGACGACTTGAGGCGAAACCGAGAACCCAAGGCCTTGTACAACTTCAACGCACTAGGCAAGATCCAAGAGGAGGGTGGACAATAGGTGCTCCTTGGTAGGAGCATGAGACCAATAGATTAAAAGATCCTCAAAGGGGTGCCTTAATCTATCATTATCCAAGTCTAGGGTTTACATATGAGGGGTGGGGCTATATATTGGCCAACCACAAAAACATGGGTAGTTCTGGAATAAAACTGGCAGTTTGGGCGAAATTGGGGGTTACATGGGCCAGGCCCAAAAGGCTTTAACATGCCTGGCGACGGTCAGTCCGGAGACTCCGGTCTGGGGTCCGGAGACTCCGGTCTGGACCGGAGACTCCACCAATCTCCCACCCGCCTGGAGGGGCTTCGGCCTGTGGGCCTGGTCTCGGTCTGACGGAGGAAGGTCCGAGACTCGTGTAGGAGACCGGAGACTCGGTCTGGGAGACTCCGGTCTACACCGGAGACTCCGGTGTCTGAGCTCCAGCAGCTTCTTCTCCCGTCCCGCTTCCTTGGTGGCTTGGTGTGGTGGTGTTGCTTCATATCCGAGGATACACAACGATGCATGAAGTAGCAAGCCATCCAAAGGTAGGCCAAAATCACATGAGGAAAGGAGCGAGTTAACCTTGGCTTGTAGGAGCTTGGCACGGGCGCGAGTCATTGGTCCAATTGGGGGACTAGGTGTTGTAGATGGAGGTGCGTCCGTAGGACGTGCTGCATCAGCTCCCCCCCCTTGGGAAAGAGTCGTCTTCGACTCTTCAACCTTCTCAACTTCATCTTCGCCATGGTAGGGTGAGAGGTCCTTGACATTGAATGTCGGGCTCACAAGATACTTGGATGTTGGGATATCTATGATGTAGGCATTGTTGTTGATCCTCTTTAGCACTTTGAATGGTCCATCACCTCTCGACTTGAGTTTGGAGTCTCGGTCCTTGGGGAAGCGGTCTTTAATCAAGTGTATCCACACAAGGTCGCCTTCTTCGAAGATCATCTCTTTCTTGTTCTTGTTCAGCCTTGATGCTTGGCGAAGGACTTGTTTCTCGATCGTAGCTCGTGTGTCTTCATGGAGTTTCTTCATTGTTTGGGCACGTTTGACCACGTCCATATTGGCACGTTCATGAAGAGGTAGTGGAAGGATATCGAGCGCGGTGAGGGGCTCAAAGCCATAGATGATCATGAACGGGCTCCTCATGGTGGTGGAGTGCTTGGCGCGGTTGTAGGCGAACTCGGCGTGTGGAATACATTCCTCCCAGTCTTTAAGGTTCTTCTTGATCAACACCCGGAGGAGGGTGCCAAGACTTCGGTTGACGACCTAGGTTTGTCCATCTGTTTGAGGATGCGAGGCGGACGAGAAGAGGAGCTTGATGCCGAGCTTGGCCATGAGAGTGTTCCAGAAGTAGCTCATGAATTTTACGTCGCGGTCGGAGACGATTGTTCTTGGTACCGTGTGGCGAATTATTTCCCTGAAAAACAAATTTGCTACATGTGAAGCATCATCGGTCTTATGGCACGGAATGAAATGTGCCATTTTTGAAAAGCGATCCACTACTACAAATATAGAATCATGACCATGTTTAGATCTAGGCAAGCCTAACACAAAGTCCATGCTAATGTCCGACCAAGGTGCATGAGGAATAGGCAATGGCATATAAAGACCAAAGGGGTTGGACTTAGACTTAGCTTGGATACATGTAGTGCATCGTTGGACGTGGCGCTCCACGTCGCGCTTCATCTTTGGCCAAAAGTAGTGAGTGGAGAGCATGTCATATGTCTTGTCACGGCCAAAGTGACCCATAAGGCCTCCACCATGGGACTCTTGAAGAAGCAAAAGTTGGAGAGACGATTTCAGAATGCAAAGCTTGTTTTGTTTGACAAGAAAACCCTTATGCAAATAGAAATCATCAATCCCTTTGTCTATTGAACATGTTGCAAAAATTGGTCCAAAGAAAGGGTCGGACGCGTACAAAGATTTTATGTCATCAAGACCCAAGACATTTACTTCGAGTCGTGTAAGAAGGCTTGTGTTTTTGCGAGACAAGGCGTCCGCTACTACATTTTCTTTGCCCTTATTGTATTTGACAATGTAAGGAAAAGACTCCATGAACTCAACCCATTTTGCGTGCCTTTTACTCAAGTTGGCTTGGCCCTTAAGATACTTCAACGACTCATGGTCGGAATGGATGATAAATTCTTTGGGCCAAAGATAGTGTTGCCACACTTGAAGAACTCGAACCAAGGCAAAAAGTTCTTTGTCATAAATGGGATAGTTGAGGCGTGCGCCATCAAGTTTCTCACTATGGTAAGCAATAGGACGCCCATTTTTCATAAGGACGCCACCAATGCCAATACCACTAGCGTCACATTCAATCTCAAAGGTTTTTGTGAAATCCGGTAATGCAAGAAGTGGTGCTTCGGTGAGCCTCTTTTTGAACTCATCAAAAGCCTTTTGTTGTGCTTTTCCCCAAACAAACGTGACATTTTTCTTGGTCAATTCGTTGAGGGGACAAGCAATGGTAGAAAAGTCTTTCACAAAGCGACGGTAAAAGCCAGCCAACCCATGAAAACTACGAAGTTCACTAACATTTGTAGGGATGGGCCAATCTCGTATGTCCTTGACTTTTGAGACATCAACTTCAATGCCATTGGAAGACACAACAAAACCAAGGAAAATCAGCTTGTCTTTTGCAAAAGTGCACTTTGGGAGATTAGCATAAAGCTTTTCATGACGAAGGATTTGAAGGACCTCCTTAACATGAGTAACATGCTCCTCTAGTGACTTGCTATAGACAAGGATGTCATCAAAGTAAACAACTACACTCTTCCCAATGAGAGATCGCAAAATATGGTTCATGAGGCGCATGAAGGTAGATGGAGCATTTGATAAGCCAAAAGGCATAACCAACCATTCATAGAGACCAAGCTTGGTCTTGAAGGCGGTTTTCCACTCATCACCTTCGGCCATGCGAATTTGATGGTAACCACTACGAAGATCAATTTTCGAAAATATAGTGGCTCCACATAACTCATCAAGCATGTCATCAAGACGCGGTATAGGATGTCAATAACGCACGGTGATAGCATTTATTGGACGGCAGTCCATGCATAACCGCAATGTATCATCCGTTTTTGGGACTAGAATCACGGGAACCGCGCTTGGACTAGTGCTTACTTGGATCAAACCTTTGGAGACGAGTTGGTTGATTTGTCGTTCTATCTCCTTCGTCTCTTCCGGGTTTCAGGCGATCTGGCGCGGTTTGGGAGTGGCGCGGGTATGAGGTCGATCGTGCTCGATTCCATGAAGAGGAGGTAGTCCATGAGGAAGCTCTTCGAAATACATCTTGGAATTCTGCAAACAGCCATCAAAGAAGGAGGAACATTTGTCAAGTCATTAGTTCCTTGCGCTAGTCCCTTGCATACAAGGACATAGTGCAAAATGGATGGGTTGTTCCGCACTTCTCTCATCTCACTTTTGGTGGCAAGAAGAACACTCTTAGTTTTTCCACTCAAGTTTGGCTTGTGGCACTCACTCACTATAGTGTGGTTCTCTTGCTCACCACTCTTCTCACAAGATGTTTTTGTGTATTGCACCCTCTCTAAAGCCTTTGCATTATCCGCAATTATTTGTCTAGGAGTCATTGGTTGCAACACACAAGTTTTATCAAGCCATTTGAAGGTATAAGTGTTTGAGTGACCATCATGCAAAGCACGCTTGTCATATTGCCACGGCCTTCCGAGCAACATATGGCAAATCGTCATTGGGACCACGTCACATTACACCGTGTCCTTGTAGGGCCCAATTGAGAATGTTAATGTTACCGAGTTGCATCTTTGATCTTCTTGTATCCTTTTAGTCATTGCCATTGGGGGGGTGTAGGCGGTTTTGGATGCGGATGAGAGGTTGAGTTTCTTTCACAATTACAAGTGCGTGCAGATTTGGCACCACTCTCTCCGACATGAATGTTGATGTACCTCCCATTCCACTGATGAAGATGTCGAGATGTTTGATGATTGGTTCATTGGCTTGAGAAGTTAAGAAGTTAAGACCCTCAGACCCTACTTATGCGCATGGACACACACAGTAGCTCTGGTCCTGGTCCAATCAAATGTTGCCTTGCCTTGCCTTCCAGACCCTTGCATCAAACTCATCTTCACTCAAGTATTCTTCATCGCCGTTGTCATGGATGAACAAAATTTCTTGTTCACACATGCGCAAGCCTATTGTGTCCTTTGCCTCCACACTTTGTAGCACTCACCATTGAATGGTTGTTCATCTCTTGGTCTTCATTCTCATTGGCTTGAGTAGTTTTCCTTGAGGAAGTGTTGGCTTGAAGGGAAGCTTGGTGGTATCTGAGGAGCTTCCACTTGGTGTTGTCGGAGTAGTGGTTGGAGCTTGCTTGTATGTGAAGTATGTCTTTGGCTTGTTGAACTTGATGTCCTCTTGCACTTGACGTTCGGCCTTTGATGCAATGTGCACAAGCTCAACCATGTTGTTGTACCTTTGGAACTCGGTGATGCGCTTGATAGGATGGTTCAAGCCATTGAGGAAACGTGCCATTGTTTTCTCATCACGCTCTTCAATGTTGGCACGGATCATGTTGAGCTCCATTTGCTTGAAGTACTCTTCCACGGTCTTCGTTCCTTGACTAAGCGTTTGAAGCTTGTTGAAGAGGTCACGCGTGTAGTGTGAAGGAACAAAGCGGGATCTCATATGAGCCTTCATATCTTGCCAAGTTGAGATTGGGGGCTCTTCTTTTGATTCACGAGCGAGTTGGACTTGTTCCCACCAAAGGTTGGCATATTCATCGAACTCGAGGGATGCCATGGCCATCATCTTCTCGTTGCTAAAGTTGTGCATGCGGAAGATCTTGTCAACCTTGAGTTCCCATGAGAGGTATTCTTCGGGATCATTGGAACCGGTGAACTTGGGCATGATGAACTTGAGCTTGCCAAAAGTTTCTTCCTCATTACGGTTCCGGTTTCGACGGTTGCCATGATTGTGGCGGCCATCTTCATCATCCGAGCTCTCATGTCTTTCTTGTTGATGGTGGCGTTGCTCTTGCGGTTGTTGAGGTGCCGTGTTTGGTGGTGGAACTTGGTTTGGACGATGAGCTTGGGGAGCTTGCTATTGTTGTTGGCGCGGTTGAGGACGAGGAGGAGGTTGTTGGTCCTCACAGCGAACTTGGGGAGCTTGCTCTTGTTCTTGTCGTGGTTGATGCCGAGGAGCATTATCTTGCGCCATGTGGCGAGGAGGACGTCGAGCCTCCTGCGCAATGGGCTGCTCTCTTTCTTCTTGATGTGGAGGAGGCTCGTCGTGAAGATCATGTTGACGACGTTGACGTTCATGTCGAGGGGGTCTCCTTGGTGGATCTCCGAGTGCTTCATGCCGCCGACGAACTTGTTCTTCCACTTCGGATGCGTCACTTGTTGTGGAAAGAACATGTCGATGACGATGGGCTTGGTTGTCCATGTGAGGTTGTTCTTGTTGAAGCAAAAGTGCCCTTTGTTGTGGACGGTCCACTTCACGTCTTGGAGGTCTTGCGGAGAGGTCACCATCATAGCTTGACGTTGCGGCGTGTCGAGGAGATGGTACCGCTTGAGAAGAGCTCATGGATTGAAGTACGGGTCCATCCCGGTGCCTTGAAGCTTGACGGCGAGGAGCACTTGATTCACTTGAGGAGTGCCGTGATGATCTTGAGTCTCACGAGCGGGGCCTTGCCAACCCATCAATGAGGCGTTGAAGCTTCTCATCCGTTGAGGCGAGGGCACGACCAAGAGCTTCATTTTGATGACCAAGGTTGTGTTGCATGGCATGCATTTGGCCTCGGACTTCCTCGAAGCGGTTGTCGATGTTCTTGAACTCCGCTCGGGCTTCGCTAAATTGTTCATCTTGGCGCCGCTCAAGTGCTTCACAACGGTAGTTGAATTCTCCTTGGACCTTCCAATGGTCCCATCTTGTCATGTATGGATTGTCGTCCTCCGTAGGTGGTGGTGGTGGTTGGTACGGCTCGCCATTCCTGTCCATGATGCAAAGCCGACAAGGGTTGTATATGGAGAGTAAAGGTGTGTAGAGTTAGCCTTTTACCTCACCTTGGAGATTATATCAAACCAATTGCCACACCATGGAGCGAACAGCGTGCAAAGTGAAATGGCAAAGAAACTCACACACAAAGGAGCTAAAACTCTCAAAAGCTTTTGGTGGATGGGTAGGATTGTGGGAAAACCAAAGAACCAACCGAACGCAAAGGATAGTCAAAAGTGGAGAAAATCCAACAACTCAAGTCAAAAGGAAATGGTCAACTCAAAAGGTGACGAGAACCTACGACTACACACACGCGTGGAGAAAAATGGGGTTAGCACGACTATGAAAGTGAGTACGAAAAGGCCTAACGAAGACTACACTCAGGTGTCGTGCCAACGCAAGGAGAGACCACAACTCGTTTGCCAAAAGAGGGTAAGCAACGGATTTGTGCACTTTCCTTGGCACGCTTCTTCCTCTCTCTTTTGCTTACAAGCTTGATGCTCTCTTTGTATTGGGAGACTATGTATCTTTCTATTTTTCTTGTTCTTTTTCTCTTTTTTTTTTGATTCTTTTTCTTTTTCTCCCTTGCTATGCTACTATGTTAACTTTTGTATTTGCCCTCACACTCTCACTTTCCAATGGCAAGTGCACAATGCTTAGACAAACACAAAATGATTTTCTCTCATAGGATAGGTACACACAAAGGAAGATATGGCTACAAGGGTTGACACAAGTTATACCTTAGTTGATGGTGATGATCTTGTGTCGATGGAGCGGGGGAAGAGTTTGGGGTCCGTGGTGTCGAAGATCGCGGCGATGTTGCGGAAGCTATCTGTTAATTGGTGACACGCACACGGAACACAAACAACAAGTGGATAGATTAGCCAATGCAGAAAAGAGGAAAAATGGGCAAACTGGCGTCCAGGGCCGGAGACTCGTCAGGGTCCGGAGACTCGTGTAGACCGGAGACTCCGTGTCTTGACGGAGACTCCGGTGGGATGTCTGCGTGTTCTTGAGCGGAAATCCACGCCTAGAGTCCTCAAATCCGCGAAAATTTGGCCAAAATTGGGCTGGGAAACGCAGGCAAAAGCTGAACCAACACCTTAGACAAGATTTGGTCGGATCAAAACCACAAATAACACTCCAAAACGACATATCGATCCAAAGGAAAATTGGGGCTGTTTTTTGGGAAATTTTCGAATTTATGATGGATAGAAGAAAAATTGGTTGGAAATTCGTGATCAACCTTGCTCTTGATACCAAAATGTTATGGGGTAACCCCTTGGGGTGGCCTGATCTTTCACGAATCTCCACGGGGATCGAGGGGAAAGCGGTGGAAGGGGAAGAGGGGACGAAATCCGCGAACACACGCACACAAATATCCCGATGAACTCACGCACACAAATCACGATACACGCCGATAACTCACGCTGGTGGCAACCGGTCCAACATAATCTCTAGGATCGGTGTTGGGCGAAGCTCTCTCTCCACGCCAACAATGGGGTACGAGGTGCCTGGTGAGACCTTGACGACTTGGGGGCGAGAAACCGAGAACCCAAGGCCTTGTACAACTTGAACGCACTAGGCAAGTTCCAAGAGGAGGGTGGACAATAGGTGCTCCTTGGTAGGAGCATGAGACCAATAGATTAAAAGATCCTCAAAGGGGTGCCTTAATCTATCATTATCCAAGTCTAGGGTTTACATATGAGGGGTGGGGCTATATATTGGCCAACCACAAAAACATGGGTAGTTCTGGAATAAAACTGGCAGTTTGGGCGAAATTGGGGGTTACATGGGGCCCAAAGGCTTTAACATGCTGGCGACGGGTCAGGAGACTCCGGTCAGGGTCCGGAGACTCGTGGACCGGAGACTCAGTCAATCTCGGACCCGTCTCGGAGGGGCTTCTGTCCGGGCTGGGTCTCGGTCTGGACCGGAAGGTCCGGAGACTCGGTGTAGGAGACGGAGACTCCGGTGTGTAGAGCTCAGACTTCTTCTCCCGTCCTGCTTCCTTGGTGGCTTGGTGTGGTGGTGTTGCTTCATATCTGAGGATACACAACGTAGATGCATGAAGTAGCAAGCCATCCAAAGGTAGGCCAAAATCACATGAGGAAAGGAGCGAGTTAATCTTGGCTTGTAGGAGCTTGGCACGGGCACGAGTCATTGGTCCACTTGGGGGACTAGGTGTTGTAGATGGAGGTGCGTCCGTAGGACGGGCTGCATCATCTTGCCTCGACAGGGAAGACCCACACATGCAAATAACTCAGGGTAGGTTTTCTCCCAGTCCATAATTCATACGGTGTTTTCGACACTAATTTACTAGGGACCTTATTAATAATATGTGAAGCTGTCTTTAGAGCTTCTATCCATAAACCAAGCGGAAAAGTGGAGTGACTTAACATACTCCTTACCATATCCATAAGAGTAAGATTCCTCCTTTAAGCGACTCCGTTTTGTTGAGGTTCGCCTGGTGCTGAATACTGAGCAACAATACCATTTTCCTGTAGGAACTTAGCAAAAGGTCCAGGAATTTGACCATAAGAAGTGTGTCTTCCGTAGTACTCACCACCACGGTCAGACCTTGAAAGAACATTTCTTAATCCCTAGTGTTTTGTGTGTTAGATAACAATACCAAGGATCATTTAATGTGTGTTGAAGTGTTGCAGCTCTATTTGAGAATAAAGGGAAAAGGACTCTGCCTTTGGGGGCGGATAATCCGGCCCCACCAGGGGCGGATAATCCGCCCCTTGTCGGGGGGTTGACCTCGGATAGGTCAAAGATGGGGAAGGCAGTCTGATCCCGTCGGTTTTCGAATTCTGGTCTAGGTTGGCGAATCATGAATAAGTCGGCCGAGGTACGAGAAGCCGTGATATGTATATTAAGGCGTAACCCGCCGAGAGTTGCTGGGTCGGCCGGTTAGCCCGAGTAATCTCGATGCGGTGAAGGATGTCAAGCCGCGAGGTAAGGTAAGGAATGATACTGAAGCTTGCAGGAGAAGGAGAAACCTAAGGTCAAACTCTAGCTCAGGCTAGAAGGAATCTGGTGAGCCAAGCACAAGAGACAAAGATGCAGAGCGTCGGAGGGCGTAAGGAGGTCACGGAGGTGACAGTCCAAGCCCGAGGCCTGGAGGGGTCCTGGAGCCTTGCGTTGTTAGAAGGGCGGGGGAAAGGAGGCCGCCGAACTACTATTTTGGGACAAGCATATTCCTCGAATATGCTTGCCCCGTCAGCCCTAAAGGCACCCAAGGCTCTCCTTTATAAGGGGAGGCTTGGACCCTAAGGAGGGGATCGACTCATTTTAGTACCGTTAGGCTGGTGAGATTCATCTTTTCTCCCTGTACACAGCTCGAGGAGCACTTGTAGCCCAAGAGAGGAGAAATAAAGATCTTTGCCCTAACCTCTTGAGTGTAGAATCAGTTGCATCTTCCCTCCCCAGATCCCACTAGCATCCATTGGACCCATACTTTAGCCTACCCATGGCATCTTCCGTGCCACCACCACGACAGTTGGCGCCCACCGTGGGGCCAGCAGCGGTGCTAGCTGGATTTATGATCCGGACGGGAAACTTCATCAACATGGGCGAGCGCGTTGTTTCTGGCTTGGTCCAGAGATTTGGTCTCTGCGACTATGTCAGCGACAATGCAGTAAGCTTCAGGGGGAAAGCTCCCCCGCGCAATGGTGTCTTCATCAGCCTGGGCGAGCACAAGGTTTACATCGGTGTCGACATCACCGGCATTTATCCCCACCAAGTTGTTGTTGCAGGAGAGCCACCTCTTAGCGCAGCAAGCCATCTATCCAAAGTACATCCTGCAGGCAGCGCGAGGTGATGGTCGCTGCAGGAGTGCAAGCTGGAGCAGTAGTAGCCGGGTCAAGCAGAGAACCCGCCAAGCGCTAAAGCGCACCAAGACCAGCGCCACAACCCATCGAGGTAACCCGCCAAAGGACCAACCCGACCGAGCTACATGACACCACCCCAAAGGCACCAAGAGTAAGAGGGCCACCTGGAAGGCAGAAGAACATTCTTCAGCGACCATAGAAAACTTGACTACACCTGTGGCGATACTTGATCCGCAAATGCTCGTGCAGAGTTAGAAGAAACCAGGCAAAAGGTGCTGGTAGAGGCCAAAAAAGTATCGGCCTTGCGGGAGTCCTTGAACAGGACCCTGCGAATATGCCAAAGCTAATAAGCTTGATATCGCACCCGAGCGGGTGGACGAATTAAGATTAAGAGGGAAGAACCTCATGGATGACATTAACAAAGAGCATGAAGCTCACAGAGCAGAATCAGGTGATTTAGGTTTGCCGAGGTACAGTACCCCGGCGAAGAACCTGAGAGCGGCAAATGCCGTAGCATTGAAATTAGAGGGGTTGACCGGGGAAGCCCGGCAGAAACAACAAGAAAGAGTGAATGAGCTGGTGCGCATCGCGAACCAGCAAAATGAGGAAATACTCAGAACAAACCCGGCAAGGCCAGGGGCCTCGCGGATGGTTCATTCGGCAGCGCTGCCTTATCCATGCATGACATCTTCACCCGGAAACAACGCGAAGGGACAAAGCGGTAACCTCGGGAAGAGGAACAAGCAAATTGTTCCGTATGATCCGCAATATGGGAAAGGCAAATGAGAACAGAGGCAATGCAAGCGAGGTAATGGGGAGAGAAACCACGGCCGTGTGGAAAAAAGGCGGAGGCGAGGCAATGGAGATCTCAGCGAAGAGATCCCGAGAGGTAATCATGAAAACGAGACCCTGCCGAAGTAAGGAGAGAGCTACCTCAACCCAGCCAAGGCATGAGCCTCGGCGGGAAAGAAGCGAGACCAGCTCGCCATAATCAAGTGAATGAGAGGTACAACGATGGTTATTCCGAGGTGGAATATGCGATCCATGGTGGAAATAACCACTATGGGATGCGGACAAAATTCTGTCTGATTTGCCATCGAATGATGCAAGAGTAAAGCTGGACAGGCTATACGGTCGAGTTATTGGAAGAACAAGGTCCACAGACCGACTTGTTTTGGACCACGGATCATGCGAACCACCGTGCCAAACTTTCAACTAGCGAGAGGCACAAAAAGCGTACAATGGGAGTACCAAGCCACAAGATGGTTGATTGACTATGCCACCTGTGAAGATAGCGGTGGGAACTTAAGATGGGCGGTGCGGTATGTCCATAAATGTTGGAAGGACCGGCTAGGTATGGCTGAATAATCTACCAAAGGCGGTATCAACTGTTGGTTAGATTTTGAAGAAATGTTCACAACAACTTTACCGACATACAAGAGGCCAAACAGGCCGCATTAACCATGTGCAAGCGAGGCCAAATGAGACAGATAGAGAGTTCTTAACTCGATGGTGCAACTTGAGAAACTCATGTGAAGGGGTAATAGAATCAAGCAATAGCTTGGTTCGCAAGGCTGCCGTTATGCCAGCGTGTTGTGGCAACTTTGCAAAGGGATATGCCACCACCGGGCGAAACTATCGAATAGCAGACTCCTATGCATTAGGCGATCCAACGCAGCGGAGTTAATGTCGGCAGATCATCGCGAACAGGACCATTATGCAAGAGAATTGGCGGGTCATCCAGCGTGATTTCAGAGAAGAAGAAGAGAGAGAGGCGGATTATAGATATAATTACCCAAGTGGCGGTATCACAAGATCAGCCGAAGTCATGGAGCAACTCAACGGTAAGAATGGACCTCAGCGGTGGACACCAAAGAATGAAGGAAAAAGGCGGTGGACCGAGCAAAAGAAGCGATGGCGGAGAGGCGAAATACGTTGAATCCATGTTAGATCAGCCGTGCAAATTTCACACATCAAACCCATCCAGACCGGCCAATCATACGACCCGCCAATGTGCATGGATGAAAAATGCAATGGGGAACCCCGCAGGAGTTCAGGCGCCCCATCAAGTACATCAGCAGCATCAACCGCAGTTAACTGGAGCAAATACACAGCAACTAATGCTACCGCCTCCTCCCCCGAGGTATGATAACTCGGATCGGAGGGATGCAGTACATCAAGTAATGAACCAGGTCCAGGATGGAAGGACGAATCCGGCAAATACTGGACGTAATGATTACAGAGAACATCACCAGTCTTATTGCGTGTTCACAACGGAACAGCAAGACAAGCAAAGTGTGCAGCGCCGGAATATGGAAGTAAATGCGGTTATGCCGGTAGTACCAAGATACGTGCCATGGTCTGATCAGGAGGTGACCTGGAGCATAAAGGACCACCCCAGAATAATGCCGAGTCCAGGATCATATGCGCTCGTGTTGGATCCGACATTCGTTGGACCAAGCATCAATGTGAAATTTTCAAAAGTGCTCATTGACAATGGAAGCAGTATCAACATCATGTACAAAGATACCATGCACAAACTCGGAATATCGCAGAACATGCTGCAATCCACGAGAACCACTTTCCATGGGATAGTGCCGGGGCTTTCATGCGAGCCCATCGGTAAAGTCCGAGTGGACGTGTTATTCAGTACAAGAGATAACTGCAGGGCAGAAAATCTAGAATTTGAAGTAGTGGATCTGGAAAGTTGTTATCATGCTCTACTCGGACGGCCCGCACTGGCCAAATTCATGAGCAGCTGTCATATAAATTATCTGAAGATGAAGCTACCCGGACCACAAGGAGTGATAACAGTTGCAGGGGATTACAAGAAGTCAATGGAGTGTGCTTCAGCCGGGTCAAATTTGGCCGAGTCATTGGTTATAGCAAGAGAAAAGAGAAGGATTCAAGAAGTAGCAGCCCTCGCTCAGTCGGCACAGCTGAACATGCCGGCGCTGGCCAACCCACATGGCAGTGTTTCTTTTCAGCCGACTAAAGAGACGAAGAAATTTCAGATTGATGAGCAATTCCAGGCGTACTATTACTATTGGTGCAGCACGGATGCTAAATAGGAAGCGAGCTCACCAACTTCCTCCGTGAGAATCGGGACATATTTGCATGGTCAACTCAAGATCGCAAGGTGTTCCGAGGAGTTAGTGAGCACTCTTTGAACGTAAGACCGGAGCAAGGCGGTGAAGCAACCTCTCCGCCGCTAGAAGATAGGAGAAAAATAATAGGAGATGAAATAGCTCGGCTCCTCGCGGCGGGTTCATTATGGAGGTGCTATACCGGATTGGTTATCGAACCCGGTGCTAGTAGAAAAGAAGAAAGATGATCCCAATGTAGCCATTGTATGGCGAATGTATCGATTACCTGAACAAGGCGTGTCCAAAAGATCCTTTTCCGTTGCCTAGAATAGACCAAGTCATTGACTCGACCGCTGGTTGTGAGCTATTATCATTTGTAGGCGTATTCTGGTTTCCACTAGATAATTAAATCCGCCGATCAAATAAAGACGCATTTATTACCTCGTCACGGGCTTATTGTTATCGTACAATGCCATTTGGCTGCGAAATGCAGGGCGACATATCGAGATGCATGCAAAATGCTGCATGATCAGATAGGAAAAAATGTACAAGTATATGTAGATGGCGTGGTCATCAAAACTAAGAAAGCAAAACATTACTAGAAGATATACGGCACTTTTGTGAACACGAGAAGGTTCGAATGAAACTTAATCGAGAGAAATGCACATTTGGCGTGCCGACAGAGGAAAATTACTCGGTTTCCTTGTATCTAGCCGAGGTATCGAGGCTAATCCAACAAAGATAAAAGCATAGAAAGAATGGAATTGCCAAAATGTTTGAATGATGTACAAAAATTCACGGGCTGTCGGCCTCGCTTAGTCGATTCATTATGTAGGCTAGAGAGAAAACTGCCGCTCTATCGGTGATGAAAAAATCGGATAAATTCATTTGGACTCCACAAGCGACCTGCATTTAAATCGGTTGAAAAGATGTTGGTTACGGCACCCATTTTGGCTTCTCCATTATCAAAAGAGCCTATGTTACTCTATGTAGCGGCTACCAACAGAGTAGGGAGTACTGTAGTCGTAGTGGAACGACTTGAAGATGGTAAGTCAATCCAGAGGCCGGTGTATTATATAAGTGAGGTGTTATCCACTTCAAAACAGAATTACCCGCATTATCAGAAGATGGCTTATGGAGTATATATGTCGGCGAAAAAGCTTAAACATTACTTCGAAGAGCATCCCATCAAAGTAATCTGCGAGGCACCCATAGCCGACATATTGAGCAACAAAGACGCAAGTGGCCGAATAGCAAAATGGGCGATCGAGTTATCACCATACGCTCCACAATTTGATAGAAGAGATGCAATCAAATCTCAGGCTGTCGCCGACTTTCGCGTGGACTGGGCCGAGGTGCAGTATGAGCCACCATTGCCAGATCCAAATTACTGGACTATGCATTTCGATGGTTCCAAACTAAGGAATGGTTTGGGAGCGGGAATAGTGTTAACCTTGCCTAAAAAAGACCAATTGAAATATGTATTACAAATACATTTTGCTGCGTCCAACAATGTAGCCGAATATGAAGCACTAGTCCATGGATTGAAAGTAGCAAAAGAAATTGGCATACGCCGAATCTTATGTTATGGTGAATCGGATCTAGTAGTACAGGAAGTATCAGGCAGTTGGGACGCATTAGATGCTAATATGGCTTTATACAGATTTCATGTGCAAAAAATCAGTGGATACTTTGAAGGATGTGAATTTCACCACATACCTCGGGCAGAAAATGATGCCGACACATTGTCAAAATTAGGATCAACCGGCAATCAATTCCTCCGGTATTGCCTCGAGCACCTCAGAAACCATCAATAATCCCATCACCGTAATCCGAATCTATCTTTATCCCAAACAAGTTCTGCGAAGATCACGCCAATGGAGGTAGATCCATGAGATAACTCGGAACCCCCAAGAGGACAGCCGAGGTAAAAGCGATCATAGGAAAGGCCAAATATATATGTCGGAGAGAACATGGAGATAGCGGTGAGATCACATCGGAAAAAGTAACACCGTATGGGCAACCCATATTTTCTTACTTAAAAGACGCGATGTTGCCGAGTAATGAGGTATTAGCTAGACAAACGGTAAGGAGAGCAAAAGCTTATACAATCATAAACAATGAGCTGTATAAAAGGAGCGTCACAAACGTGTTGCATAAGTGTGTAAGTTCGGCAGAAGGTCAGGAGATCCTTCTAGACATACACCAAGGAGAATGTGGGCACCATGCCTCATCTCGTGCCTTAGTAGCCAAGGCATTCAGGCATGGATTTTATTGGCCGAC
The DNA here is from genome assembly GCA_030063025.1 of Avena longiglumis. NCBI lineage: Eukaryota > Viridiplantae > Streptophyta > Magnoliopsida > Poales > Poaceae > Avena > Avena longiglumis. The sequence continues at coordinate 123,548,850 of CP125978.1, forward strand.
GGCATTGAAAGAAGCAAAAGAATTAGTTAAGAAATGCAACGGATGTCAGAGATACGCAACCAAAATACACATGCCATCGGCCGAATTAAAAACAATACCCATCACTTGGCCATTTTCTGTATGGGGTTTAGATATGGTGGGACCATTCAAGCCGACACGAGTAGGAATGACCCACATATTGGTTATGGTGGACAAGTTCACAAAATGGATTGAGGTGAAACCAATAAAAAAGTGCGATGGGTCCACGGTAGTGAAATTTCTCAAGGATATTATATTAAGATATGGGTATCCGCACAGTATTATTACAGATAATGGCACAAACTTTGCAGAAGGAGCTTTACTTGATTTTTGCCGAAGAAGCACATAAGACTAGATATTGTTATGGCTCACCCAACATCCAATGGGCAAGTGGAAAGGTCTAATGGACTGGTGTTAACAGGAATAAAACCGACTCGTCGAACCATTGCAAAGGTCGGCGGGATGTTGGATTGAGGAACTCCCGTCTTGTGGAGCCTCGGGACTACTCAAATAGATCAACAGGTTATACACCATTCTTCTTGGTTTACGGGAAGGCCGTACTTCCACCGACATAATATATGACTTGCCAAGAGTTACTCGATACAACCTCGGAGATAAACGAGATAGCTCGGCAAGATGTTGTAGACCTGCTAGAAGAAGCCAGAGAATTGACATTGTCACGATCAGCTATTTATCAGTAGAACCTGCGACGATATCACAGCAAGAAGGTGAATCCAAGAGTATTTAAAGAAGGAGATTTAGTCCTCCATTTGTACAGCACGGCGGCATGCACAAGTTGTCACCTCCATGGGAGGGACCATTCATTGTGAGCAAGCGTTGCACAACGACGCCTATTATCTAGTCGTTAGGTCCCGGAAAGAACAGGCGGACAAAGCGGCGAAAAGCAAGCGTCCATGGAATGTAGCTTTACTTGACCATTTACTCATAACATTGTATCTCAAGGTCAAGATCCAATGATGTATTTAAACATCGGGCCTGCGATGACTCGGGGACGCCATATGTTATTTCAGTTTCATGTCATGTATGAACCTCGGCACCGGAGCGATGACTGGGACTGCCATATGTTATCTCAATTTCATGTCATGTATTTGAACTTGGCACCGGAGCGATAACTCGGGGCGCCATATGTTATATCTATTTCGTGTTATGTATTTGAACCTCGGCGCCCAGAGCGGTGACTCGGGGACTGCCATATGTTATTTCAGTTTCATGTCATGTATCTGAACCTCGGCACCCAGAGCAGTGACTCGGGGACTGCCATATGTTATCTCAATTTCATGTCAAGTATTTGAACCTCGGCACCGGAAGCGATAACTAAAGATGCTTGCCATATGTTCTATCTATTTCATGTCATGTATTTGAACCTCGGCGCCCAGAGCAGTGGCTCGGGGACTGCCATATGCTATATCAATTTCATATTAAATATTTAAACCTCGGCATCCAAAGCGACTACTCGGGACTGCCATATGCTGCCTCAGTCTTACGCTGAGCGCACCCGTGTTAGTCTTGTACTACTTCTGAAATTTGATTTACATATCGAGGTTTCATACAATAAACAATAATTCAGCGATTTCCATATATTGTCACAACGAAGTAGTAAATCCCTGTTCAGAACATATCAGTATTATATGATATTCAGAGCTCACGCCTGGATAAACCATAAAAAATAAAGGCAAAGATAAATCCTAAAAGGTCAGGAAATAGAGGGCCAACAAAGTAAGAATTCGGGCGGACACCCACTTAACCAAATGGTAACAACTACAAGCGTATATGTCACAAGAAGACAAAAGAAGTTTGAATCATACTGAAGAGTGGACAAATGCTTCTACATCATACGCCCGGCATGCCAGGGATCAGAAATAACTTAGGCGTTGTTCGTTGGGGAGGCAGCAACTTGGTCAGGTGCGGGGCACTCCGACGTAGGAAGAACTTCGGCTGAGGTTGCCTCGCCCTCCATGACCAGTGCAACTTCAGTGAAGCCGAGGTTGCTCGGGAGCATCGATCCATGTAGAATGCCGGTACCTTTGGAGGAGGACCGTGCATCGCCGCGTTGCTGTCGAGCTTGAACTGGAGCTGTCGGATGCGGCCGAGTCATCCTCACCTTCCCTTGCTCGGAATTATTATCAGGCATCCTCAACTACAACCTCCTCATCCGGTTGGAAGAAAACTCGGCCCTTCATTCCAAGTGTGCCGTCGGCATACTCGACGAGTTGGAAGGCGCGAGCTTGCGAAAGAGCAACAAAGTGGGATCCTCAACCCAGCGGGAACCGGTCATAAGTTTCTCGGGATGTCAAGAGAGATGTCTTCATACCATGACATGATAAGCTGAGGCCATATCGGCACCAGACACCAGTGGATTCCTCCAAAGACTTAATTGCCTCTCGGATGCCATTAGTCTTTTCACCAATTTGACCTCGTTGATATCGAGTCCCAGTATTGACCAAAGTACATAGTAAGCTCGGATAGCGGCTTGCAAGTCGGTCCATAATCTTCATCGGACCAACTGCGGCACCAACGGCAACCAAGTAATCCTCCATTGAATACTCCGAATCAGCGGTAACAGGATCACCTCGGCGCACGCGAGATGCAAGAACAGCTTTAGAGCTCACAGGCTTGGCTTCGGGAAAATGATATGAGCAAAGCATGAACGTGTCAGGTGGCAGCGGGAACAAAAAAGAAAAATATAATTCGGCTGTGCTAAGTAGCTTACGATGAATGTAACTCATCATTATATGAAGGTCTTTGGCCCAATCGACCTTGCTCTTCTCAAAACGAGCAATTTCCTCGCTCAACCCCTGGGTTTTCAGTTCGGCAGCCTCGAGGAGTTCTTTGTTCTTCTGCAGCTCCAAAGTCAGCCGATTCTTCTCCTCGGAAAATTCTTGGTCGACCTTTTCTAGTTCGGATTTCTGAGAGAGCTTAAGGATATCCAATTCGGCTCGAGCGAGCTATTTCATCATCTTTTTCTTGTAATTGCGCCGAATGAATAGCGTTTTGCTCTAAAAAATGCAGCATCACGTCAGGCATGGGCGTACAATCTTGGTGCGACACTGCAAAGGTTTGCAACTCGGCTTTACCAGAGCCAAACGCGGTAAGGAAGCTTAGCACACATGTTAAAAGAGAAAAGATGTAAGATAAAAGGGAAACTAACCTTCAAAGCTCTTGACCTTCTTCTCAAGGCGAATATTGAGGTTATTAATGTTACCTGTTCACCAATAAAGTAAGCCGGCATCTCGCGGACAAATAAATAAGAACGTTGGAAATAAGGAAAAGGAACTATCGACATACCAGCCTTCTTCACCACTGGAAGAATTTTCTCGTACTTTTATTCCAGCTTGCGGTGCAAAAAAAGCAACCTCTAGAATTCGGCGGTCCGCCGGTGATGTGCAACCTGAGCAATGAGGCAAAACGATAAATCGACAGTAAAAGCTAAATCAGATCCGAGTCAAGCAGGACTTAACTCAGATCTAGGTGGCTGGATATTCAAAGCTAAATCAGATCCGAATCAAGCAGAGCTTAATTCGGATCTAGGTGGCTGGATATTCAAAGCTAAATCAGATCCGAATCAAACAGGACTTAACTCAGATCTAGGTGGCTGGATATTCAAAGCTAAATCAGATCCGAATCAAGCAGAGCTTAATCCGGATCTAGGTGGCTGGATATTCAAAGCTAAATCAGATCCGAGTCAAGCAGGACTCAACTCAGATCTAGGTGGCTGGATATTCAAAGCTAAATCAGATCCGAATCAAGCAGAGTTTAATCCGGATCTAGGTGGCTGGATATTCAAAGCTAAATCAGATCCGAGTCAAGCAGGACTTAACTCAGATCTAGGTGGCTGGATGTTCAAAGCTAGATTAGATCCGAATCAAGCAGAAGTTAATTCGGATCTAGGTGGCTAGATATTCAAAGCTAAAGCACATCCAAATCAAGCAAAACTTAACTCGGATCTAGATGGCCGGGTTCCCGAACCCTAGAAATAAATTTAAATTAAGCCAAAGATCATTAAACTTCCAAGTATATAACTAGTAATTTCCTTGCAAGTTTCGGGGACTAGAGCATATAGTAACATCTGAGGACTAATTTAAAACTCAGAGAAACAGTAATTACCTCATTCATCTTGTTAGTATCAACGATGAACTTGGCAGCATGGTCGAAACGCCACCGATGTCGAAAAGAAATTTGGTTGATAGGATTACCCTCAAACCGATCGGCGTTCAATTATTGGCATACTCCACCAAGCGCATCGAGGCTGTTCCCACTTGTCCGAAAGTTAAGACCTTACCGGACGGTGTTCGACCACATGACGCGAGGATCTTATGAAGAGCAAGCTGTCTTTGGCGGCCGAGGCAACCGGCTTTAGTAGGCTAGCTCCTTTACGTGACGTCGGCAATACTCGGTGAGAAGAGCCGACAAGACCTTCTAGAAGAGGAAGTCTTGGCGGCAACTTTTCTCGCCTTAGAGGAGGCATCAGGAAGTGACACCTCGTAAGTGGGGACGTCTTTAGGAGCAGCGGGGGTTACGGTCGCGAAGGCGCCGAGATAACGACCTTTCGGCCGAGGTGGAATGGTGTAGAAAGCCGGGTAGATAGAGGCTCGATGGCACTGGGACCCATAGAAGGCGGCGGGTTCGACAAAAACCTCGGAGGTCCGATTGAATCCATGTCAATAGAAGGGTCTCGAACGCGTCATGTAAGAGGCGTGTTGAGCTGGAGGAGAAGCGGGGCGAGTAGGACTAGGAATCCTGGTATCATCGGCAGGCGGAGGAGGCGGCTGCGAATCGGCGACTAGTCATGCTAGGACGCGGGTTTAACGAAGCGAACCTGCAAAAATAAGAAAGAAAAATCGTCAGTATGAAAAACAGAAAGCAAAAGGAACTTACCCGGCAACCCCAGGCATAGTCTTGCGCCTGGGAGGATTCAGAGCGGATTTCTTCATTCGTTTCTTGGGAACCGCTTCCGAGGCACTAGCAGGAGCCCCACGTTTCCCCAAGGTAACAGGGGGTCGAGAAGCAATAGGCTCGGCGTCGTGAACCTGACCGGCCGGATTAGCTGGGAAAGTAGAAGCCGGAAATGCATAAGAAATAGGCATGGCGGTAACTACCTCAAGAATTTGGACCTCGTCCGAATCACCTTCCTCCTCGTGCGCCGAAGTCTTGCCATGAGCTCGATCCGGGGTAGGATCCGACTTAGGGACGAACTCCTCGGAGTCCGGCTCACGAGATCGGGGTGCTCGGTCCATGGGCCAGGGAGCAGAACTTCGCGTCCTCATTTTCGCTCTGCGAACCTCTGCAAGACGAGGAAAAAGAGAGTTAGATGAACCCGTTACGAAAACAATGGAATAGCAGAGCGTTATTGATTAAGCTCACCTCGGGAGGCAGATGATCGCGGGTGAACGGTTTCAATCCCCAAGCCCAATCCTCAGGCATCTCTGTCTTGAAGATAGCTCGGACGCGCTTATAGATAAGGTAGTTGTCCAGCTCCACGGTCGAGACTCGATTAGGGTCAAGGGGACCACTCATCAGGTCTTCTGGAATGGGCAGATCCGGCTACTAATGAAAGTAGCCATCAGGTCTTCGCCGCATAACCCGGCGCGGATCAACTCTTTAAGCCGAATCTCAAAAGCCTCGGCCAAGGCATGAGTTTTCCTCGGATTGTAGAGCCAGTTCACTTTAGAAGGCGGACCAATTGAGAATGTAGGGAGCCGAATCTTGTCCTCTGCCCCTCTGTTCTTGACATAAAAGAACGATTTCTGCCATTTCTTGCACGACTCTAACCCGGTGACACGAGGAAATACGGACTTCCTCCGAGGTGTAATAGACGCTGCCCCACATTGGGTAAGCGACTTCTCGGAAGGGTGCAGAGATTTGTCAGGGACTATGTTGGAGCGAATCTGGAAGAACTTCGACCAGACGTCCACTGACGGCCACAGGCCGAAGTATCCCTCCGATGCGGAGATGAAAGCAGAAAGAGAAGCGATGGCGTTCGCGGGAAGATGATGCGGCTGAAGGCCGAAATAGTCAAGAAATTCTCTAGCGAAATCGCTAAGAGGGAGACCGAAGCCACGCGCTAAGTGCGACATAAAAAACACATACTCGCCCTCCCTAACATCCGGCGAGGACTCGCTGTCGGGTAAGCGGCAAGAGACCTCGGCAGGAATTCTTCGAGTTCGGATAAGCCACTCAATCTCACGGCGTGTAACAGAAGAACCACTGCGAACCCGCTCGGGCCGAGGCGTCGTCATCCTCTACCGGGCGCTAAACGAACTAGACATGAGTGCGCGGAAGATCGCCGGAAGAAAAGCTGGTGGCGGAGGGGAGTTTAGAGCTGCAAGGCCCCGTCGGGACTTTGCACGAGAACAATGGCAAAGAACCAGAGGAACCGCCGCACGAGCACGAAATCGAAACAGAGGAGTATATGGAAAAATCCATGCAATACGACCGGAGAGAACTCACCGGTGACGGAGCCAAAGCCGTAGAGCGCAAGCGAAAGCGGCAGCGTGAGTCCTCACGACGGTAGCTCTGGTGGCGCGGTGGCGAACTCTGAAGGACGCAAGCGAAGGAAGGAGGAGGGCGGAGGCGAGCGAGAAGGGAAAAGTAAATTCCCAAACACCGTCCCCTCTTATAATCGAGCCGAACAAGGTAGTGGGATCGTGGGTGTGTTGACCGTGTAGATCGTGGGTGCGCACGAGCATACGACGATAAGTGGAGCCACACCAGGGCCACACAGAAGGAAGAACGTTACGATCCCCTGTGGAAGCGACACGCGGCGTCGCAATGCGCAGCAGGTACAAAGTTAACTGTAGCCTGTCAGTAAGTACTGTAGACGGACCAAAAAACTAGAAGAACGATGATGGGGTTGACACGTAGGACAAAGTGTGCGAGAGAAGGAACAAGGATACCTCGGACGAGGAAGAGATAACTCGAAAACAAAACTGAAGAATATGATGAAGCTGATATGACCCGGCCGAAGCTATCGACAGGGCCACACCAGCTTCGGGGACTAATGTCGGGGGGTTGACCTCGGATAGGTCAAAGACGGGGAAAGACAGAGGTACAATCCCCGTCTGGTTTCCGAGTTATCGTCTAGGTTGGCGAATCATGAATAAGTCGTAGAGTCTGAAGTCGAGAAGCCCGTATATGTATATTAAGGCGTAACTCGGCCGAGTTACTGTGAGGGTCGGCCGGGTTAGCCCGAGTAATCTCGATGCAGGTGAAGGACAAGCCGAGCTATGCGAGGTAAGGTAAGGCCGAATGATACGAAGCTTGGAGGAGAAGGAGAAACCCAAGGTCAAACTCTAGCTGCAGGCTAGAAGGAATCTGAGCGGAGCCAAGCACAAGAGACAAATATGCAGAGCGTCGGAGGCGAAGGAGGTCACGGAGGTGGCAGTCCACAAGCCGAGCACGCAGGAGGGTCCTCTGGAGCCTTGCGTTGTTAGAAGGCGGGAAAGGAGGCGCCGAACTACTATTTTGGGACAAGCATATTCCTCGAATATGCTTGCCCGTCACCTAAAGGCACCCAATGCTCTCCTTTATAAGGAGGCTTGGACCACTGAGGAGGATCGACTCATTTAGTACCGTTAGGCTGGTGAGATTCATCTTTTCTCCTGGTGCAGCTCGAGGAGCACTTGTAGCCCAAGAGGAGAAATAAAGATCTTTGCCCTAACCTCTTGAGTGTAGAATCAGTTGCATCTTCCCTCCCCAGATCCCACTAGCATCCATTGGCCCCATACTTTATCCTACCCATGGCATCTGCCGTGCCACCACCACGACACCTCCTTGCCAGCGGTGCAAGCCCGGAAGAGGCGGGTGGCGGATTTTTCGCCCCGGATAATCCACCCCTCGGGGCGGATAGTCCGCCCCTGCTCATCGCCAAGCGCAAGCCCGGAGAGGCGGAGTTTTGGCGGACTTTCCGGCTGGCGGATAATCCGCCTCGGGCGGATTATCCGCCCCAAGATCTTCACCAAGCTTCACCAAAGGCAAGCCCCGAGGCGGAGTTTCCCGGAGAATCGCCCTTGGGGCGGAGTTTCTGAGGCGGATAATCCGCCCCAAAGTTGTCTGTGCCAGATCTTGGGAGGGGGTATTTAAGCCAGCCATCCCCCTCCTGCCAGTACTCTTGATTCATCTCGAAAAAGACCATATCAGATCTAAAAGCTTCATCCAAGAGTGCTCCACCTAGATCCACCCAAAGGCCCCATCCCTTGGGGAATCGAAGGAGGAGAACTCGATCTTCATCATCAGCAATCAAGCGCTTCATCTCCTCTCCATTCATTTGGAGAACCTCCGATCTAGTATTTCTTACAAATATCTAGATCCTCGTTTTTGTTTATATTGATAAACCTTGTTCTTGTGGCAGCTTGTTGTCATCCCGGGAGCCCCCAATTCAGTTGTGGGTGTGTGCCCCGATAGTGTTGTAAAAGCACGGTTCCCTCGAAGGATCCAATAGTGGAGAAGGTGGATCAGGCCTCTCGTGGCGAGATCCATCGGAGAATAGGGTGAGGCCTATTGTGGCGTAGTGGTCTTAGAACCGCCCACCCCTCCAACGCAGATGTACTTCCCTTAACAAGGAAGGAACTGGGGTAAAACAAATCCCTGTGTCTCCGCGTGCTCCACTACGGTTTCCTCGCTCCTCTTTTACGTGCTTAGTAGTTAGGGTTACATATAGGGAAATTCTCGTAGTTGCATATCTAGAGAATTTACTTTGTGTCAAGCCTAAAATTGAAAAAGTATTAAAAATTGGTTAGCACCTATTCACCCCCCCCTCTAGGTGCCCATACGATCCATTTCAGACCTTACAACTTTGATCTTTTGACCAGCTTGATTCTCAACTTTAGCTTTAAATATCTTGAAATTTTCTAATGCCTTAGATCTTTCATTGATAGGATAGATGTATCCAAAGCGGGAGAAGTCGTCAGTGAATGTTATGAAGGAATCAAAATCATCCACTGATTTCACATTAAACGGACCACAAATATCTGAGTGAACAATTTCTAAAAACCCCGTGCTTCAATTTTCACATTTCTTGATTCTCTTAGCATATTTCCCTTTGATGCAATCAGTGCAATGATCCAGATCCACATCTGAGAAATTCAAAGGATGAAGAACTTGTTCCTTAATGAGACGCTCAATTCTCCTCATCGAAATATGGCCTAAACGATAGTGCCATAGTTTTGAAAAAGTCTCATCATCAACGCGCTTACGCTTGGTACTAACATTCACATTAGAAGAGGCATTAACTTCACTTATGGAATCACTTATGAAAACAAGATAAAGTTTGTCTCGTTAGAAGGAAAGACCAACATCATTATTGTCAAACATAATTATATATCTCTTGTTCCCAAAGTCACAGTGAAAACCATCATCATCTAAGCATGAGATGGACACAAGGTTTCGTCTCATAGAGGGTACATAAAGTATATTACGTAAACGAAGCATAAAGCCACTATGGAGTGTAAGTGTAAACTCTCCAATAGCCTAAGCTTTGGCTTCAACACCATTAGCAATTCTAATGGTTCTTTCCCCTCTTCTTAGGGTCCTATTCATATCGAATCCTTGTAAGGAGTTTGTAACATGAATTGTTTCACCTGAGTCAACCCATGTATTGGTGGCATAATCAACATAAAGGGATTCGTCAACAAAGGTTATAACATTAGTACCTTTCTTATTGAGCCATTTCATGAACCCAATACAATCCCTCTGGATGTGTCCGCCTTTTCCACAAAAGCGACATCCATTAGGATCTTTACCATCAGCATTAGGGGGTGCATCTGCATTAGGAGATCTATTAGGGTTCTTTTGCAGAAAGAACTTAGAAGATTGCCCTTTATCTCTAAACTAGGCAGGAGTAGGCTTCATAAACTTTTTCTTCTTCTAAGAATGCTTGAACTGATTGACATGATCAACTCGTCCAGCTTTAAGCCTTTCCTCCTCTTGTACACATCTAGCCATCATTTCATACATGCCCCATTTAGAATCCATCGCATTATACCTGGTGGTGAACGGATAAAACTCCATGGGAAAGGATGACATAATAAAATGGACAAGAAAACCTTCAGAGATTTCCATTTCCATTGTCTTAAGTTTAGTGGCCATGTTAATTTTCCTCATGATATGCTCTCTCAGGCTCCTAGTTGGATCATACCTTTCACCAATAAGCCTTCTAATGAGGATTGTTGCATAAATTTTGGATGATCCCTTAAACTGGTCCTCAATCTTTCCAAGGTAACCCTTGGCAGTCTGAGAGTCCGGGATAGCTCCCCTCATACTTTAAGTAATGGAGCCCTTAATAATCATGAGGCACTTACGATTTGAATCTTCCCACTTAGTTTTCTCATCATCATAAGCCCTTTTCAGGGCATCATAATTCTCATCATCTTCAACAGGTGCTATAGGAGGATCCTTAAGGAGGGCATAATCTATATTCAGCAAAGCTAAAGTGATCTCAAGCTTCTCCTTCCAAGTACCAAAATTTCTACCAGTAAACTGTTCTATGCCATTTATAATAACGGCAATTTGAGAGGCATTAGATGTTGTAGAAGAAAACAAATGCTTTGAATAAGCATCACAATTTTATACTCCTTTCATCAATCTAGTATACATCAGCTTTGGCCAGAAATATACATGATCAACACAATTTTGTCATTATGGGAGCCTCCAATTTGGTTGTGGATGTGTGCCCCGCTAGAGTTGTAAAGGCACCGATTCCCGCCTCGAAGGGTGCCAATAGTAGAGAGGTGGATCAGGCCTTTTGTGGCGAGATCCATCGGAGAATAGGGTGAGGCCTATTGTGGCGTTGTGGTCTTAGAACCGCCCACCCCTCCAACGCAGACGTACTTCCCTTAACAAGCAAGGAATTATGGTAAAACAAATCCCTATGTCTCCGCGTGCTCCGCTATGGTTTCTTAGCTCCTCTATTTACGTGTTTAGTAGATAGGTTTGCATATAGGGAAATTCTCATAGTTGCATATCTAGAGAATTTACTTTGTGTCAAGCCTAAATTTGAAAAGGAACTAAAAATTGAGTAGCACCTATTCACCCCCCTATAGGTGCCCATACAATCCATTTCAATTGGTATCAGAGCCCCGACTATTTATTCGGGCTTAACCTCCTAAGAGAAGTCTGAGTTCCAAGGGAGATGGGTGTGATGCTACAAAATAGTCACCTTGAAGGATCTCAATACGTTGGAAATAACCTTGATTAGTTCTATTGAGGCTAATATGGAAGAGATGCGTCAAATGATAATGCATTTCTCCACACCCGCAGCATCACCTCCATCTGCCTCTGAGGCCACCACTCCGCAATCTAAGGAAAAGTATAACACCAATTCCAAAGAGAACGAGGTGGTTGGTGATGGCACTAGTAAGATCTCCTCCTCAGAAAAGGAGAATGGTAAGGAGGAATACAATGAGGTTTCTCATGTGTATTCACCTGATCCACTCATACCACACCCTCATATACATAATAGGGGTGATCCACCCAAACTTTCAGCATCTACTTTTATTCAATGTCAATTGTTTATGAAGTCTCGTGTGTGCAGCTCCTCCATTGAGTTATGGAAAATCATAGAGAATGGTCTTCATGTTGGAGATCCAAATAACCTAACAAGAAGAGAGGTTGTAGACAGTCAACTCAATGCAACAACTCTACACATGATCCAGCTTGGTGTGGGTACCAAAGACATGCCCCACCTAGAGCATATCAACACAGCAAAGGAAGCTTTGGATGCCCTCATCGAGCTCTTCATTGGAAATGAGAGCATGAGAAGGAATAGGTATGATGATTTGAGTAACCAAGATGAAGGGTTCTATATGATGGATCGAGGAGATCACGAGGATATGTATAGGCGGCTCAAGTGAATAGCCACCACCTTCAGAAATCATGGTGCTGCCCACGTTGATGATGCGTGGATCAAGAGAAAGTATGTTAGTGCTCTTATGCCATTCGATCCCACAGATTTGAAGAGTCTCCAAGGAAGGCATAACTACCACCTAATGACATCCAATAAGGTAATACAAGAAATTACAGCCTTCAAAGTAGCTGCCAAGAATGCCGAAGATGCTCGAGCAAGAGCCATTGGGATGCAAAAGGGGGTCAACATGGCCTTGAAGACAAGTGTGGCTGAACAAGATGAAGATGACATAGAAGCTATGGAATGTCCCAAGGATGTGAAGAGGGATCATGGTGAGCACATGGCCTTCTATGCTAGAAACTTTTGGAAGGATCCAGCCAAAGCCAAATATGAACTTGAACACAAGAGTGGAGTAAATGGAAGAAGGTAAAATGGTCCCAATCTGAGAACTTTCTTCAATTGTGGATATAGGTTGCACTTTGTAGATGAGTGTCCTTATCAAAGTATAGAGGAAAATGGAGGAAGGCTCATCCTCAAGGAGAAGCCAAATGCTCCACGAAATAAGCAATTTGTGAAGAAGAGTGCTCCATTCAAAAGGCAACCAAATATTGTCTTAGTGGCTCAAGAGGAGTATTCATCGGGAAGCGAAGATGAGGATGAGGATGATAGCTCACGAGAGGTGGCTGCCATAGTCACCGCGTCTACACCGACATCGCTCTTCGACTCACCGAATGAAAACATCATCAACAAGAATGTCACTTGCCTCATGGCAAGAGGTTCCGAGGTATCATCTTCCTTCACGTCCTTTCCTAAGGCTATGATTGACATGGATGATCCTACTAGTCTTAAGGTTAAGGAAGAAATTATTTCTTTGGACTATTTTATCACTAACTTGCCAGGTGAGCACAAAAGACATTTTGAGGCTCTCATGGATCAGCTGGCCCAAAAGGAAGTGCTTCTTGAAGAAAAGGGCATGATTGAAAGGGAGGATGCCATGGAGATTGCATCCCTAAAAAAATGCTCAAGAAGAAGAGGAAGAGGCTCGAATTTCTCTTGAAGAGATACTTGAGTCAATCGAGGAGTCACATGAAGAAGTGGTGACCAAGCTTATTAAGGAACATGACAATGCAGGAGCCAAACCGAAGAAACTAAAGAAAGAAAAGGTTGACTTTGGGGATACTCATGCTAGACTCTCTGAGGAATTGGAGAAACTTGACATTGCTCACAAGGCTTTGAAAAGTGAATTCTCTATTCTCAATGAGTCTCATGATCAGCTCCAAATTCGATTGACTAAGTATTATATCCCTAGCACATCTAAGTCCACATATTCCCATGAATAAAATGCTAGGGTGGAAGATGAGCTTGCCAAAGCCTCCACTTCTAAAGGTAAGGGAGTTCTTGATGATATTCTTCGCAAGCAAAGATTGAACCTTGGAAAACAGGGACTTGGCTATGTTCCCAAGTCCAAGAATAAGAAGAACAAGAAAAGGAAGAACAAGAGTGCACAAGCAAAGACAATAACCGTTTAAAAGAACATCACAAAGGACAAAACTGACCATATTGGTTTTGCAGGGCCTAACAATCCTAATTATGAGCTATTTTGTGATTACTATGGTGATATCTATGATAACTATGTTGGTCCTTTTGAATAATATGTTTCTTGGTCTATTTGGGTTCCAAAGACCCTTGTTACTAACATGATAGGACCCATTGAAAAATAGGTACCTAAAACCAAGAAGTAAATTTCTTGCTGGGTTATGCTTCCGGTGGTTCTAAATGGGTGTTGGACAGTGGGTGCACTAGTCATATGACCGGAAGAAAAGAGATCATCACAGAGATGAGACCCAACCATGATCATATTAAAGTCTCCTATGGAGATAAGTCTAAATCTAAGGTATTGGGTCTTGGCAAGGTAGTGGTTGCCCACGATATCTCTCTCGTGGACGTCATGCTTGTTGAGACCCTCTGTTACAATTTACTTTATGTTCGTGCCCTTGGTAAGATGGGCTTTGCTGTTTTCATAGATGGTGATTTAGTGGTACTCTTGTGGAGCAAGTCTCTAAAGGTCGCTTTCGTTGGGTATGTCGAAAATGAGCTGTATGTGGTGGAATTTTTGGGAAAACCACTGCGGGTCCGATGTGCTTATTCGGAAAGGCCGACGCGGGCTGGTTATGGCATCACCGTATAGCCCATATCAACATGAGAACTTTGCAAAGTCTTGACAAGGGTGTCCACATCCTTGGACTAAAAGACAATGTTTCCTTTGCCAAAGATCATGTTTGCAGGGCATGTGTTGAAGGCAAGATGCACGATTCTCCCCACAAGAGGAAGACTATTGTATCCTCAAAGAGGATTTGGTAATTACTTCATGTGGATTCGTTTGGTCTCCCATCTCATTCAAGCCTCAGTGGGAATAAATATTGCTTGGTGATAGTCGATGATTACTCAAGATATACATGGGTCTACTTTTTCAAGTTGAAGAGTGAAGCCCAGCAAACCTTCATTGATTTCGCCAATGAAGTCCAGCATCAACACAATGTCCCAATTCTAGCAATAAGAAGTGAAAACGGCTCCAAGTTCAATAATTACACCTTAAATGAATTTCTAAGTGAAGAGGGGATAAGACATCAATATTACGCTGCGTACACCCCTCAACAAAATGGTGTAGCCGAGAGGAAAAACCTGACTTTGATGGATATGGCTATATCTATGTTGCCTGAATTCAAGTCACCATACAACTTCTGGGCTAAAGCCATTTCTACTTCTTGTCACTCATCAAACCGGATTTACCTCTACAAGATATTGGACAAAACGCCATATGAGATACTTACCGGTAACAAGCCCAACATATCATATTTCCAGGTATTCGGTTGTAAGTGTTTCTTTCTTATCAAAGGAGTTCGTTTGTCTAAATTTGAGTGTAAGGCTTTAGAAGGATATTTTGTTGGTTATGGTGCCGAATCCCACACTTATAGAATCTACAATAAGCTCTCCGGAACTGTTGTAGAATCTTGTTGTGTGGAATTCGATGAGAATGATGGCTCCCATGTGGGGCAAGTTGATGTTTGTGATGCAGATGTTGAAATACCCCAAGATGCCATAAGAAGAATGGGCGTGGTTTTCATCTTGGAACCCCTCCAAGGGGCGGATTATCCGCCCAGCACTCCAGCTAAATGCAGGGGCAATCGGGACCCAGCAGGCTGAAAATCCCGGAGACGGATTATCCGCCCCCAGGTGTATTATCCGGGCCTGGTACTCCAACTCATGCCAGGAGAAACCAGGAAGAACAAAATGAAGATGAAACTCTCAGGCCGGATTTTCCAGCCCCTCCTAGGGTCGGATTATCCGGCCCTGAAGCTCTAGAATATCCTGCTATGAATGATGATCAAGATCAAGGGCAAGTTTCTTCATCTCTGGTTCGCACTGTTCAAGTTGTTGATGAAGGACAAGGTAGTGGTCAAGACGAGGACCCAAATGTTGAATCAACTCCTCCAAGAAACAATAAGGAGATTGAAACTCGTCGTGAAACTCGTGTTGCAAGGAATCTTGAATTAAGAGGTCATACTCTTGACAAGGTTGTAGGTGATCTAAGAAGAAGAGTGTCCACTGGGCATGATCTTGCGAGCTTCTGTGATCATCAAGCTCATATCTCAATGGTGGAACCCAAGAAGGTTTTTTATGCTCTTGAAGATCCAGATTGGGTGGTTGCAATGCATGAAGAATAGAATAACTTCGAGCCCAACAAGGTATGGAAGCTAGTAGAAAAACCCAAAGAGTGCGGAAATGTTATCGGCACCAAGTGGATTTTCAAGAACAAGCAAGATGAAAATGGAATAGTTGAAAGGAACAAGGCAATACTAGTGGATCAAGGATTCTCTCAAGTGGAAGGAATTGATTTTGGAAAAATTTATGCTCATGTGGCTCTCCTTGAGTCCATTTGTATCCTTCTTGCTTATGTTGCTCATCATAATTTTAAATTATAGCAAATGGAAGTTAAGAGTGCTTTTCTTAAAGGTCATCTACATGAGTTGGTATGTGTCAAGAAACTTCCGGGTTTTGAGGATCCCAAGTTTCTGAACCATGTCTACGAACTTGATAAGGCGCTCTATGGCCTTAAATAAGCCCCACGTGCGTGGTATGAGCACCTTAAAGAGCTTTTGTTAAACCGTGGATTCAAAGTTGGGCAAATCGATCCCACTCTTTTTACTAAGAAGGTTAATGGGGAGATTTTTATATTCCAACTATATGTAGATGATATTATATTTGGCTCTACTAATCAAGATTTTAATGATGAATTTTCAAAGCTTATGACTGACAAGTTTGAGATGTCTATGATGGGAGAATTAAGGTTCTTTCTTGGATTCGAGATCAAGCAACTTAGAGAGGGAACCTTCATTAATCAATCTAAATACATCCAAGACATGCTCAAGAGGTTAAATATGACGGATCTAAATGGCGTTGCTACTCCAATGCAAACTAAATGTCATCTCGAGCTTAATCCAAAGGGTAAAGATGTGGACCAAAAGGTTTACCGATCCATGATCGGCTCTCTCCTTTACCTCTGCGCATCTACACCCGATATTTTGTTGAATGTAGGAGTGTGTGCAAGGTATCAAGCCGCTCCTAAAGAAATCCACTTAGTTGCAGTCAAGAGAATCTTCAGATATTTGGTTCATTCCCCGAATTTTGGTCTATTGTATCCCAAAGGCTCTAATTTCTCTCTATGTGGATATACTGATTCAGATTGTGCTGGTGACAAGGATGATCGGAAACCAACTTCTGGTGCATGTTAATTCTTGGGCAGGTCTCTAGTGTGTTGGTCTTCAAAGAAACAAAATTGTATTTCTCTTTCGACCGCCGAAGCTAAATATGTGGCTGCTGCAAGTGCTTGTACGCAATTATTATGGATGAGGCAAACTTTAAAAGAATATGGTGTCAATTGTGACAAAGTGCCTCTTTTATGCGATAATGAAAGTGCTGTTCAAATTGCTTACAATCCGATGCAGCATACAAGGACAAAACATATTGAGATTCGCAATCATTTTATTCGGGATCATGTTGGTCGTGGCTATATTGCCCTATCTTTTGTTTGCATGAAGAACCAACTTGCTGATATTTTCATGAAGCCACTTGATGAAGCAAGGTTTTGTTACTTGAGAAATGAGCTAAATATCGTAGATTCAAGGATTTTGGCTTGACTACCCTTGCATACTCACTTGCACTTCCTCATGTATTTGGTTTAGATGCGGGCATAGAAATAGGTGGAGTGTGGTCCTAATTGATTGGGCTAACCCCCCCCCCCCCATAATGTCGAAAGCAAGACAAATCATTTCCCTTAATATCATTTTGTGATATGTGGGTTATTGATGAGCATTGGTAACTCAAGATACATCTTCGCGGTGTCATTCCAATGCGCTCTAACATGGTGGATTCGACCACCGCCCTCTTCCTTGAGAAGAGTTGGTTCTTATTGGATATTTTTGGATTTTATTGCATATCATGTGTTCTTATGGAAAACACACCAAGATTGGCTTTTAGTTGATTTGTTCTTGTAATTTTGGGTGTGTAGTACCATCTCAGTTTGTTGCTCTAAAACCCAAGTCCGTCTCTCATCTTGAGCCATCTATTCTTGCACACAAGTCCCATGTATCCTTGCGAGGATTTTGTTTCGCATGCTCCGACCTGAATGTGTGTTTACAGAAATTTCAGAGGGGGGCGAATTATCTGCCCCTAGTGAGGGTCGGATAATACGCCCTGGGCGAATCTGTCCTTTAAGGCATGGGATCGGGGCGAGGGATCAAACAGAGTAGCCCTTCCCCCCACCCCACCCCGTGTCCAGCCCCGAGCCTCCACTGGAGCCTCCACCCCTCCATGGAGTCGATTTGACCGCCGGATTCTCTAGGCTCTCCTCAGATATTGTTCCTAGTGCCTCCGGGTATCTTCTCCTCTGATCTCTTCCTCCAATGAGTGAGGGTAACTCCTTCACTCATATCTTGTGTGTGGAAGTTGTTGTTCTTGGTGGAAACTTGGTATAGAAGATACTATGTGTTTCCCTTGCTTGTTAGATCCGTAGTATTGCAACCCTAGGGCCCGATCTGCATCGATGTGGTGAATCTGTGGTGAAACTGAAAAAAATCGTAGGGGTGGATTATCCGCCCCTGGCAAGGCCAGATAATCCAGCTTGGAGGTTCGGTGCCTGTTTCAGTTATGTCTCATCTTCCTGCATTATGCATCATTGGACTGTGGGTTGTGTTTCTACTATATCTAATATTCCTCTTGGACTTGTGTGTATGCGTATCCCCATGCTACCTATCTCTTTCTCCTCACAGGTGGTTCTCGTGCTCCCAAGACCTACAAGCGTCATCCCTGTGAACGTTATCTCAGGCAAAACTAAGATGGTAGGCTTGTTAACGAGGTTGAAATCATAAGAAGGCAAAGAGAGTCTAAACAAATGGCTGAGCAAGCTAGAAAAGCCAAGAAGACCACTCAGAGAAAGGGAAAGGGCAAGCATGCCCGTGTCAACTACAAGGCTATGGACTCCATTGAGTACTCTTCCATTCGCCACCGTGATTTGTATGATGAGGCTGACAGTGATGGTCCTCCAGAAGACAATATTTTTGCTGCTCACACTTCAGGTACATTCATGATGATGTTTATGCTACTCTCAAGATCCTCCCCATGCATCCTCTGAATTTGACTGAGGCTCAATCCAAGCCAAGAGTTTGTGAGGCTTTGGAAGTGACTGGTAGAATGGGGCTACACCATCTCATGACTTTACAATGCAATTATGACTCATCGATTGTGAAGCAATTCTTCTCTACACTTGTGATTTTCGGAGATGAGCTTCAAACCATGAAGTGGATGACCGGGACCACTATGATTCAGTCTGATTTCCGCATATTTGGTAAGGTACTTGGCTACGCCTTCCATGGTCGTGACACTGCTTCTAGCCATCGGATCATTACTCCTCTTAAGCCTAGCAAGGACTCTTCTCTCGCTCTGTGCTTGTCCTACGATGGGGTGGCTAGTACTTTCTCTGGGCTCTCTCCTTTATATGCAACTCTGGTTGGTTTGTCCTGTGACAACATTGCTCCGAGAGGGGGCAATAATGATAATATTCGTGTCACCTGGTGCCCCTACTTGCCTTTTCCCATGAATGTGCCACCAATACCGAGTCATCTACTGGGTACAAGTTGGATGTTATGGATTACATCTACCATGAGATGACAGATGTAATGTTCAACATGCTCTCCATCCCTTTTGATCCATATATTATGATGCTTATCAAGCACATGTTGTCACATGAGGACTTTGGTAGCAATTTGGATGGAGTGCACAAGCCCAAGAAGATCTACAACAAGGCACAGAAGACCTCCCATCCTTCCACTGCTCCCGAGACTTTCATGTGTGATGCACATGCGAGTGGACGCATGCCCGCGGTGTCTCCTATGGCCCGTGAGGTCAAGCAGCTGAATTGGTTCTAACGGAACATTTTGTGCATGGGGGTTGACACTCACAAGGGTCGGTATGAGGCCTACCGGCAGCGCCATGAGATGGCTCACACCTAGCAGCTGATTCTCCATCATGTGTCTGGGGCGTATGGGCATCCTCCTCCTACTACTGCTCCGGAGCCATATGCTCAGTGGAACGCCTCAGTGATCAACTATGGAGAGCTCAAGAGTCACATGTTTTCTGCACCGCCTAGGGCACCTACTCCTCCAGCTGCTGATGATGATGAGTATGATGAGGAATATGAAGGGGACAGTGATGACTACGATAATGAGAAGGACTAAAAGGAGTGATCTCTTGGGTTGTTAGAATCGCTCTTCTTCCTTTTTGGCATTTTAATGCCAAAGGGGGAGAAGTAGTTCTATTTAGGACTCCGTGGATTTGCATGGGTCGGGCACAAGAATTTTCCTTCATTAGTGTTTGTTTTTTACCGGTTGCTTGTGCCCATTTAGTGTTGAACTTATATTTGTGCTCGTTTTGTATGAGACTATGTCGTATGTCACTATGGTTTGTGTGTGGATTTCTATGTGGAATTTCTGTGGATGCTATCTATGGCCTTATGGATTTCTGGAATTATATCTATGGATGCATCATATTGGTGAAATGTGGGGATTTTTCAAGGCCTAATATTATTGCTTATTATTTTGGCTAGTTCATCACCCGATGGTATGAAGTGTTCTCCTAACTTATCTTTAATTTAACCGTCAATCATATGAAATTGGCTTGTTCCTTCGTGTGTGCATTTGTATTCAAATGCAAGTTGTTAATATGCACACATTTAGGGGGAGCCTTTTCATTGCTTGAAGATGATGTTAGTAGGTTTTATTGCAAATCCTAGTATTGTCATCTAACACCAAAAATGGGGAGATTGAAAGAACAATTCAAGATCCCTAGTATTTTGTTTGTTAGATAACAATATCAAGGATTATTTAATGTGTGTTGAAGTGCTGCAGGCCTTGGAAGAATCAAAAGGAGCTCAAAGGTGTTTTTTTGGGGGGGGGGATTATCCGCCCCTTCCCATTCTTTGAAGGGCACCAAGGAGCGTCACCTAGAGAGGGGGCTGAATATCCTTCGATTGACGGCCAGGCGGAGTTTTCCTCGAGCCGAAAATCCGCCCTGAAGGGCGGATAATCTGCCCAGAGTTTTGCAAAGGTCGCCACGGCGCGTCATCCAGAGAGGGGGGCGGAGTATCCCCCATACATTCCATCTCTGGGGCGGAATTTCCCCAAGGCGGTTAGTCCACCCCTTGGGGGGGCGGATAATCCGACCCTAGAGGAATTTCCTCAAGTCAAGGCTGGCGCGTCACTCTATGTGGGGGGGGGGGCAGACTTTTCCTCAGGGCGGATAATCCGCCCCCTCAAGGAGTTTCTCCGAGGAAAGCTCGGCGCGGCTCGCTGTGAGGGGCGGATTTCCCCCGGACTTTATGGCTCTAGGGCAGATCTTTTCCCCAAGGCAGATAGTCCGCCCCTCATGGGGAACGGATAATCCGCCCCCAAATTGCTCCAATGGCCAGTTCAGGGCAGATGGTATTTAAACCCATCTTCCCCCTCCTGCCAGAACTCTTGGTTCATTTGAAAAAGACAAGATCTGCTCCTAAAGTTCCATCCAAGAGATCTCCACCTACATCCACCAAAAGGCCTCGTTCTTTGGGGAATCGAAGGAGGATGGCTCGATCTTCATCAATAGCAATCAAGAGCTTCACTTCCCCTCCATTCATTTGGAGGATCCTCGATCTAGTATTTCTTGCAAATATCTAGATCCTTGTTTTGATTATTTTCATAATCATTGTTCTTGTGGCAGCTTGTTGTCATTACGAGAGCCTCCAATTTGGTTGTGGATATGTGCCCCGCTAGAGTTATAAAGGCACCGGTTCCCTCCTCGAAGGGTACCAATAGTGGAGAGGTGGATCAGGCCTTTTTTGTCGAGATCCATTAGAGAATAGGGTGAGGCCTATTGTGGCGTGGTGGTCTTAGAACCGCCCACCCCTCCAACATAGACGTACTTCCCTTAACAAGGAAGGAACTATGATAAAACAAATCCTTGTGTCTCCGCGTGCTCCACTACGTTTTCCTCGGTCCTCTCTTTACGTGTTTAGTAGATAGGTTTGCATATACGGAAATTCTCGTAGTTGCATATCTAGAGAATTCACTTTGTGTCAAGCCTAAAATGGAAAAAAAGAACTAAAAATTGAGTAGGACATATTCACCCCCCCCCTCTAGGTGCCCATACGATCCATTTCATCGTTAAGCAGCCACCGCTACTGGCTGTCGGATGCGATCCACCGGACGAGGGCACGTCCGCGTGGATCAAAACCAACGCACGATGACGCCCCCGGCCCCAACCCTAGCCCCATTTCCCCTTCCTCTGCCTCACCCACCGCAGCGACGAGCGAGAGAGAGCGAGACGAGAAGTGGCGACTGTAGGGATTCGTAGCATGGAAAACAAAAATTTTCTATCGCATACAAACAAACAAGCCAAGATCTATCTACTAGATTGTAGCAACGAGTCGATGGAATAACTTACCCTCGAAGATTCCAAAGTGTTTAACGAGAGCGGATTCTCGTGGGTGATGTAGTCGTACTCTTCCCGATCTCAAGATCGCGTGAGCGATCCTTCCCATTGCGTTAAGCGCCTCCATGATCGGTCACATGTTCGTACTCGACGAAGACCTTCCTCTCCTTGTTCTAGCAGCGGAGGTTGTAGCACTCTCCTCGCGATTCCTAAGACAACTGTGCGTGAAGTAGAGGGAGATCTCGGAGGCTTCGCCTTAAGCGGAGCGAGTATGGTGGAGTATGAGAGAGTCCCTCGACGATCTAGGGTTTAGACACGCCGAGGAGGAAGCTTGGCGGATAGGGTTGCTAGGCTAGCGGCTTGGCCTAGGGCGGCAGGCAAGTGGCGTCGGCTTAGGGTTTGGGCGGGATCTTGTGTGTCTAGGAGGGAGCCCTGCCCTCCTTATATATAGGTGGAGGGCCGGCCATGGGGAGGAGTCCTCCCCCTCGGCTTGAGGTGGGCGGTGGAGGGACTCCTCCCCAACTCGGTTTCCTCCTCCTTCCCCACTTCCCAAAAATAGCCGTTTGACTTTCAAACTTGGCGTTTGACTTTTCAAACTAGGATTTGAATAAACCCTCTATTTTGTTCAGAGATGACACCGAGTACATAATGCAATCATACTAACTTGATATAACACATTCATGTACCCTTCTACTCCGGAGTGCCGGACATTCCGGAACCTTCTAGAACATTCCCGATGAAAACACCGGAACCATTCTCCAACTCCGAAACGAGACTTTCCTTATATGAATCTTATTCTCCGGACCATTCCGGATCTCCTCGTGATATCCCGAATCCCATTCGAGACTCCGAACAACATTCAGACTCTTTCTCGTCATTCCATAACTACTCAAACAACGTCGAATCCTTAAGTGTGTCTCCCTACGGTTCGTGAATTATGCGGACATGATCGAGACACTTCTCCGATCAATAACCAATAGAGGAATCTGGAAATTCATATGGCTCCCACATATTTCTACGATTACTTTGCGATCTAATGAACCACTTACATACGATATCAATTTCCCTTTGTCTCACGATAGTTTACTTATCCGAGGTTATGATCGTCGGTATCTCTGCATACCTAGTTCAACCTCGTTACTGATAAGTACTCTTTTCTCGTTACCGTGATATGTGATCCCTTGTGAGCCAGTCACATGCTTGCAAGCTAATTGAATGACATTTCACCGAGAGGGCCCAGAGTATATCTATCCGTCATATGGATGGACAAATCCCACTCTTGATCCATGTGTCTCAACCAATACTTTCCGAACACTCAATGCCACCTTTATAGCCACCCAGTTACGGTGTGGTGTTTGATGTCATCAAAGCATCCATCCGGTAAAGGTGATATGCATGATCTCATGGTCGAAGGAATTAGATTACTATGTATCAGAAAGCATATAGCAATTGAACTATTAAAATGACTTGATCTTTATGCTATGCTTATCTATAGGAGTATGTCCACCATATCATTCTCCTAACGATATGATCTCGTTGTTAATAACATCTCAATGTTCATGATAGGGAAACCACAATCATCTATTAACCAACAAGCTAGTATTATATAGAGGCTTTACTAGGGACTCTTATTTTAGTCTACAAATCACACAAGTATTAATGTTTCCTTGTTAATACTATTATAGCATGAATGTAAACATTTATCATAAACACAAAGATATAATAATAACTATATTTATTATTGCCTCTAGGGCATATCTCCACCAGTCTCCCACTTGCACTAGAGTCATCTAATCTAGAATACATGGTAATATACCGAACACCCATGGCAGTTTGGTGCTGGTCATGTTTTGCCCTCGGGAGAGGTTTAGTCAACGGATCCGCCACATTCAGATATGTGTGTACTTTGCAAATCTTTATATCCCCATCTTGGATATGTTCTCGAATAGCGTGAAAACGTAGCTTGATGTGCTTCAGCTTCTTGTGTGACCGTGGTTCTTGCGCATTGGCTATTGCGCCCATGTTATCACAGTAGATAGACATTGGGTCCAGCGCACTAGGAACCACACCCACCTCTGTAATGAACCCTTTCATCCATATCGCTTCTTGTGAAGCCTCCGAAGCAGCCATGTATTCCGATTCAGTTGAAGATCTCGCCACAACGCTTTGCTTTGCACTCCTCTAGCTAACTGCTGCACCATTCAAAATAAATACGTATCCAGATTGTGATTTAGAATCATCCGGATCGGTGTTCCAACTAGCATCGGTGTAACCATTAACAACGAGTTGTTCATCACCTCCATAAGAAAGAACCATATCCTTAGTTCTTCTCAAGTACTTAAAGGATGTTTTTGACCACTGTCCAATGATCCATTCCTGGATCACTTTGATATATGCTAGTTAAACTAACATCATATGCAATGTCGGGTCTAGTACATAGCATGGCATACATTAGAGATCCTATGGCTGAGGCATAGGGAGTCTTACTCATCCTTTCTCTATCTTACGCGATGTCGGACTTTGAGTTTTACTCAAGGTCGTATTGGGCAACATGGGCAAGAACCCTTTCTTGCTATCTTCCATTCCAAACCTCTTTAGAACTTTGTCCAAATATGTACTTTGTGACAATGATATTTGGCATCTTGATCTATCTCTATAAATCTTTATGCCTAATATGTAAGCTGCTTCGCCAAGATCCTTCATTGAAAATCTATTATTCAAATATTCCTTGACACTATTAAGAAGGTCTACATCATTCCCAATCAACAATATGTCATCTATATACAGTATTAAGAATTCTATAGAGCTCCCACTCACTTTCTTGTAAATACAAGCTTCTCCATAAGTTTGTATAAAACCAAAACTTTTGATCACCTTATCAAAACGTTGATTCCAACTTCGGGATGCTTGCTTCAACCCATAGATGGAACGTTCAAGTTTGCATACCTTGTTAGCATCTTTAGGATCGACAAAACCTTTGGGTTGCATCATATACAACTCTTCATCAATGTCTCCATTGAGGAATGCTGTTTTGACATCCATCTGCCATATCTCATAATCATAATATGCAGCGATTGCTAACATAATCCTCACAGACTTTAGCTTCGCTACTGGTGAGAAAGTCTCATCGTAGTCAACTCCTTGAATTTGTCGAAACCCCTTTGCGACAAGTCAAGCTTTATAGACAGTAACATTACCATCAGCATCTGTTTTCTTCTTGAAAAACCATTTGTTCTCGACAGCCTTCCGGCCATCCGGTAAGTCCACCAAAGTCCATACTTGGTTTTCGTACATGGATCCAATCTTGGATTTCATGGCTTCTTGCCATTTATTGGAATCTGGGCTCATCATCGCTTCCTCAAATGTCTCAGGGTCATCGGTCTTGTCCACCAACATGACACTCATAACGGGATCATACCAATCTGGAGTGGTACGAGTTCTCGTTGACCTGCGAGGCTCTGTAGCAACTTCAACCGAAGTTTCATGATCATCATCATTAGCTTCCTCTCTAATCGTGCGGGCATCACGGGAACTTCTTCGGTCTTTGCGCTACTATAATTCGAGAAGGTTCGACAACCTCGTCGAGTTATACTTTCCTTCCGGTCACTTCTTTGAGAGAAATTCCTTCTCTAGAAAGGATCCATTCTTGGCAACAAAGATTTTGCCGGATCTATGATAGAAGGTATACCCAATAGTTTCCTTGGGTATCCTATGAAGACACATTTTTCCGCTTTGGGTTCAATCTTGTCCTGTAACTTCTTTACATAGGCTTCAACCCCAAACTTTAAGGAGCGACAATCTAGGTTTCTTCCCAAACCATAATTCATACGGTGTCGTTTCAACGGATTTAGATGGTGCCCTATTTAAAGTGAATGCGGCTGTTTCTAATGCATAACCCCAAAATGATAGCGGTAAATCTGTAAGTGACATCATAGAACGAACCATATCTAAGAGAGTTCGATTACGACGTTCGGACACACCATTACGCTGTGGTGTTCCCGGCGGTGTCAATTGTGAAAGTATTCCGCATTTCTTCAAATGCTCGCCAAACTCGTAACTTAGATATTCACCTCCACGATCAGAACTTAGAAATTTAATCTTCTTGTTACGTTGATTTCTACCTCACTTTGAAATTCCTTAAACTTGTCGAAAGTTTCAGACTTATGTTTCATGAAATAGATATACCCATATCTACTCAAGTTATCTGTGAAGGTAAGAACATAACGATAACCACCACGCGATGCTACACTCCTTGGACCACACACATCGGTATGTATGATTTCCAATAAGTCCGTAGCTCGCTCCATCATACCAGAAAATGGAGTCTTAGTCATTTTACCCATCAGACATGCTTCACATCTTTCAAGTGATTCGAAATCAAGTGATTCAAGAAGTCCATCGGAATGGAGTTTCTTCATACGCTTCACTCCAATGTGACCAAGGCAGCGATTATACATATAGGTCGAGTTATCGCCGATTTCAAACGTTTAGCCTCAATGTTATTAATATGTGTATTTCCACTATCGAGATTCAACAAGAATAGACCATCTATCAAAGGTGCATGTGCATAAAACATATTACTCATATAAATCGAACAACCATTATTCTCGGACTTAAACAAGTAACCGTCTCACAATAAAAAAGATCCCGATATAATGTTCATGCTTAACACAGGCACCAAATAACAATTATTTAAGTATAAAACTAATCCCGATGGTAGATGAAGGGGTAGCGTGCCGACCGCGATCACATCAACCTTTGATCCATTTCCCACGCGCATCGTCACCTCGTTCTTCGCTAGCTTTCGTTTATTCTGCGTTTTGTTTGAGCTACAAATATGAGCAATCGAACCAGTATCAAATACCCAGGCACTACTACGAGTACTAGTGAGATACACATCAATAACATGTATATCAGATATACCTTTCTTCTTGATGTTTTCGTTCTTCAAATCCGCCAAGTACTTTGGGCAATTCCGCTTCCAGTGACCTTCTCCCTTGCAGTAAAAGCACTCAGTATCAGGCTTAGGTCCAGCCTTGGTCTTCTTCGTTGGCGTGGTAACTTTCTTACCACCCTTCTTAAAGTGTCCCTTCTGCTTAGACTTGCCTTTCTTGAATTTGGTGGTCCTATTGACCAACAACACTTGGTGCTCTTTCTTGATCTCCACTTCTGCAGATTTCAACATGGCAAAGAGTTACGCAACGTCTTGTTCATGTTCTGCATGTTGTAGTTCATCACAAAGTTCTTGTAACTTGGTGGTAGTGATTGGAGGACGCGGTAAATCCCCAAAGCATTAGGAATCACTATACCCAAGCTTTGAAGTTTGTTTGCGTGCCCAGACATCTTAAGCACATGCTCACTGACGGAGCTGCCCTCTTCCATCTTGCAGTTAAAGAACTTTTTAGAAGCCTCATAGCTTTCAATTGCCGCATGAGTCTCAAAGATCAATTTGAGATCCTCGACAATATCATATGGGTCTGAATTCTCAAACCTTTTCTGAAGCTCCGATTCTAAACCATACAAGATAGCACACTGAACTGTGGAGTACTGAGTCTTCCGAGTGAGGTAAACGTTCTTTACTTCGGCAGTGACATCAGTGCAGTGGGTCACCAATGTGAGGACAATCCTCAAATTGCGGAACCAATCCGCGAAGTTGCTTCCATTGTTTTTCAACTTTTCTTTCTCTAGGAATGCATTAAAATTGATGGTAGGGGATGCCATTGATCTACAACATATTTGCAATAGTTTAGACTAAGTTTATGACAAATTGAGTTCAAATTAATAATAAAATTAATCTAGGTGAACTCCCACTCAAAACAATATCCCTCACATTGTTTTAGTGATCACACGAACCAAACTCACCACATCAACACTGATCATCACGAGAGTTAATATAGTTTCAATGGCGAACAATCGACATGTTCATCATATCTACTATATGATTCATGCTTTACCTTTCGGTGATCCGTGTTCCGATACCATGTCTGTACATGCTAGGCTCGTCAAGATCAAACCTTAGTTTCCGCATGAGCAAATCTGGCTTGCTCACGTTGTATACACTTGCGGAATCTAACACACCCGATCATCATGTGGTGCTTCGAAACAACAAGCTTTAGCAACGGTGCTAACTAAGGGTGAACACTTTATGACTTGAAATTCATATGCATGAGGGATCATCTTTACTAAGAAATACAAGATGCATAAAGGATTAACATCACATGCAATTCATAATATGTGATATGATATGGCCTTTCTTCTTTGTGCTTATGATCTCCATCTTCTAGCACGAACATGATCTCCATCATCACCGGCATTGCATCAAGGTCAATGACGCTTCTCCATGGTTGTCGTCCACCGGCTTCAACTATTACAACTACTTTGAATAGACACGCGGGTCTTAACATAAATTAAAGACAACCATATGGCACCTGCCGGTTGACAACTTACAATAAGGAACATTGCATACATCAAATATAATCACAATCATGGCCATATCACATCACATCACACCCCTGCAAAACAAAGTTAGACGCCTCTACTTTCTTTGCATGTTTTACGTGGTTTGGGGCTTTCAATAAGTGTCGTTCTAACTTACGAACATGAACCACAACATTGATACTAGTATTTTTAATCACCCGTTGTAAATTGGATCTTAACTATGCTAGGAGAAACAGGCACCCGCAAAGCCACTTATGCAATACAAGTTGCATGTCAAGCGTGGAGCAAGTCTCATGAACGATGTCATGTAAGGTTAGCCCGGGCCGCTTCATCCCAACATCCCGCTGTAGGGGTTCGTAACATGGAAAACAAAAATTTTCTATCGCATACAAACAAACAAGCCAAGATCTATCTACTAGATTGTAGCAACGAGTCGATGGAATAACTTACCCTCGAAGATTCCAAAGTGTTTAACGAGAGCGGATTCTCGTGGGTGATGTAGTCGTACTCTTTCCGATCTCAAGATCGTGTGGACGATCCTTCCGTTTGGCAGCGCTTCATGATCGGTCACCGTTCGGTACTCTACAAAGACCTTCCTCTCCCTTGTTCCAAAGGGCGGAGGTTGTAGCACTCTCCTCGCGATTCCGGCAACTGGCGTGGTACCGAAAGTAGAGGGAAATCCGCAGGCTTCCTTAAGCGGGCGAGTATGGTGGATTATGAGAGGGCTATTAGTGGTCTAGAGATTAGACACACCAATTAGAAGGCTCTAAACCGCATGCTAAAGCAATTAGAAGCTCTAAACCAAACGGCTCTAAACGGAGATTAGAGGTAGAAACTTGTGTGTCTCAAGGAGGAGGCTGCCCTCCTTTTATAGGTGGAGGGCTAGGCGCACGGGGAGGAGGAGTCCCTCCCCAACTCGGCCTAGGGCTGGCGACTTGGAGGAGGAACTCCTCCTCCAAGTTGGTTTCAAACTCCTCTTGCTTGTTTCCCACAGTTTCCTGTTCCCACAGTTTCCTTTTTCAGTTTCTGTTTTAGCCGTTTGACTTTCAAACTGTCAGTTTGACTTTCAAGTTTTGGAACAGCAAGAACACTTAGTACATGATGCAATCATTCAATGACACATTCATGTACCCTCCCAGTGCCTTGGGACAATCCGGACCCTTCTAGAACATTCCCGATGAAAACACCGGAAACATTCCCGAACTCCGAAACAGGACTTTCCTTATATGAATCTTATTCTACGGACCATCCGGATCACCTCGTGATATCCCGGATCCCATCCGAGACTCCGAACAACATTCGGTCTCTTTCTCATAATACCATAACTACTCAAACAACGTCGAATCCTTAAGTGTGTCTCCCTACGGTTCGTGAATTATGCGGACATGATCGAGACACTTCTCCGAACAATAACCAATAGAGGAATCTGGAAATTCATATGGCTCCCACATATTTCTACGATTACTTTGCGATCGAATGAACCACTTACATACGATACCAATTTCCCTTTGTCTCACGATAGTTTACTTATCCAAGGTTATGATCGTCGGTATCTCTGCATACCTAGTTCAACCTCGTTACCGATAAGTACTCTTTTCTCGTTCCCGTGATATGTGATCCCTTGTGACCCAGTCACATGCTTGCAAGCTAATTGGATGACATTCCACCGAGAGGGCCCAGAGTATATCTATCCGTCATATGGATGGACAAATCCCTCTTGATCCATGTGTTTCAACCAATACTTTCCGAACACTCAATGCCACCTTTATAGCCACCCGATTCACGGTGTGGTGTTTGGCGTCATCAAAGCATCCATCCGGTAAAGGTGATATGCATGATCTCATGGTCGAAGGAATTAGGTTACTATGTATCAGAAAGCATATAGCAATTGAACTATTGAAATGACTTGATCTTTATGCTACGCTTATCAATAGGAGTATGTCCACCATATCATTCTCCTAACGATATGATCTTGTTGTTGATAACATCTCAATGTTCATGATAGGGAAACCACAACCATTTAATCAACCAACAAGCTAGTGAAGTATAGAGGCTATACTAGGGACTTCAAATTAAGTTTACAAATCACACAAGTATCAATGTTTCCTTGTTAATACTATTATAGCATGAATGTAAACATTTATCATAAACACAAAGATACAATAATAACTACATTTATTATTGCCTCTAGGGCATATCTCCAACAGTCTCCCACTTGCACTAGAGTCATCTAATCTAGATTACATGGTAATATACCGAACACCCATGGCAGTTTGGTGTTGGTCATGTTTTGCCCTCGGGAGAGGTTTAGTCAACGGATCGCCACATTCAGATCTGTGTACTTTGCAAATCTTTATATCCCCATCGATATGTTCTCGAATAGCGTGAAAAGCAGCTTGATATGCTTGACTTCTTGTGTGACCTTGGTTCTTGCGCATTGGCTATGGCGCCCATGTTATCACATAGATGAACATTGGGTCCAGCACTAGGAACCACACCCGTCTCGTAATGAACTCTTTCATCCATATCGCTTCTTGTGAAGCCTCCGAGCGACCATGTATTCCGATTCAGTTGAAGATCTCGCAACGCTTTGCTTTGCACTCCTCCATTCGCTGCACCATTCAAAATAAATACGTATCCAGATTGTGATTTAGAATCATCTGGATCGGTGTTCCAACTAGCATCGGTGTAACCATTAACAACGAGTTGTTCATCACCTCCATAAGAAAGAACCATATCCTTAGTTCTTCTCAAGTACTTAAGGATGTTTTTGACCGCTGTCCAATGATCCACTCCTGGATCACTTTGATATCTGCTAGTTAAACTAACAGCATATGCAATGTCGGGTCTAGTACATAGCATGGCATACATTAGAGATCCTATGGCTGAGGCATAGGGAGTCTTACTCATCCTTTCTCTATCTTCTGCCGATGTCGGACTTTGAGTTTTACTCAAGGTCGTATTGGGCAACATGGGCAAGAACCCTTTCTTGCTTTCTTCCATTCCAAACCTCTTTAGAACTTTGTCCAAATATGTACTCTGTGACAATGATATTTGGCGTTTCGATCTATCTCTATAAATCTTTATGCCTAATATGTAAGCTTACCAAGATCCTTCATTTAAAATCTATTATTCAAATATTCCTTGACACTATTAAGAAGGTCTACATCATTCCCAATCAACAATATGTCATCCACATATAGTATTAAGAATGCTACAGAGCTCCCACTCACTTTCTTGTAAATACAAGCTTCTCCATAAGTTTGTATAAAACCAAAACTCTTGATTACCTTATCAAAGCGTTGATTCCAACCGGGATGCTTGCTTCAATCCATAGATGGACCTTTGAAGTTTGCATACCTTGTTAGCATCTTTAGGATTGACAAAACCTTTGGGTTGCATCATACAACTCTTCATCAATATCTCCATTGAGGAATCTTTGTTTTGACATCCATCGCCATATCTCATAATCATAATATGCAGCGATTGCTAACATAATCCTCACAGACTTTAGCTTGGTGAGAAAGTCTCATCGTAGTCAACTCCTTGAATTTGTCAAACCCCTTTGCGACAAGTCAAGCTTTATAAACGATAACATTACCATCGCATCTGTTTTCTTCTTGAAAACCATTTGTTCTCGACAGCCTTCCGCCATCCGTAAGTCCACCAAAGTCCATACTTGGTTTTCGTACATGGATCCAATCTTGGATTTCATGGCTTCTTGCCATTTATTGGAATCTGGGCTCATCATCGCTTCCTCAAATGTCTCAGGGTCATCGGTCTTGTCCACCAACATGACACTCATAACGGGATCATACCAATCTGGAGTGGTACGAGTTCTCGTTGACCTGCGAGGCTCTGCAACTTCAGCAAGTTTCATGATCATCATCATTAGCTTCCTCTCTAATGGTGCAGGCATCACAGAACTTCTTTCCGGTCTGCGCTACTGCAATTCGAGAGAAGGTTCACAACCTCGTCGAGTTATACTTTCCTTCGGTCACTTTTCGAGAGAAATTCCTTCTCTAGAAAGGATCCATTCTTAACGAAGATTTTGCCTTGGATCTATGATAGAAGGTATACCCAATAGTTTCCTTCGTATCCTATGAAGACGCATTTTCCGCTTTGGGTTCAAGCTTGTCCTACTGTAACTTCTTTACATAGGCTTCGCATCCCCAAACTTTAAGGAGCGACAAATTAGGTTTCTTGCCAAACCATAATTCATACGGTGTCGTTTCAGCGGATTTAGACGGTGCCCTATTTAAAGTGAATGCGGTTGTTTCTAATGCATAACCCCAAAATGATAGCGGTAAACTGTAAGTGACATCATAGAACGAACCATATCTAAGAGAGTTTGATTACGACGTTCGGACACACCATTACTGTTGTGGTGTTCGGCGGTGTCAATTGTGAAAGTATTCCACTTCTTTAAATGCTCGCCAAACTCGTAACTTAGATATTCACCTCCACGATCGAGCGTAGAAATTTAATCTTCTTGTTACGTTGATTCTCTACCTCACTTTGAAACTCCTTAAACTTCTCGAAAGGTTCGGACTTATGTTTCATGAAATAGATATACCCATATCTACTCAAGTCATCTGTGAAGGTAAGAACATAACGATAACCACGGCGATGCTACACTCATTGGACCACACACATCGGTATGTATGATTTCCAATAAGTCCGTAGCTCGCTCCATCATACCGTAAAATGGAGTCTTAGTCATTTTTCCCATCAGACATGCTTCGCATCTTTCAAGTGATTCAAAATCAAGTGATTTAAGAAGTCCATCAGAATGGAGTTTCTTCATACGCTTCACTCCAATGTGACCAAGACGACAAAGCACATATAGGTCAAATTATCGCTTGATTTCAAGCGTTTAGCCTCAATGTTGTTGATATGTGTATTTCCACTATCGAGATTCAATAAGAATAGACCATCTATCAAAGGTGCATGTGCATAAAACATATTACTCATATAAATCGAACAACCATTATTCTCGACTTAAACAAGTAACCCTCTTAATAAACAAGATCCCGATATAATGTTCATGCTCAACGCAGGCACTAAATAACAATTATTTAAGTATAAAACTAATCCCGATGGTAGATGAAGGGGTAGCGTGCCGACCACGATCACATCAACCTTTGATCTGTTTCCCACGCGCATCGTCACCTCGTTCTTCGCTAGCTTCCGTTTATTCCGCAACACCTGTTTCGAGTTACAAATATGAGCAACCGAACCAGTATCAAATACCCAGGCACTACTACGAGTACTAGTGAGATACACATCAATAACATGTATATCAGATATACCTTTCTTCTTGATGTTGCCGTTCTTCAGATCCGCCAAGTACTTTGGGCAATTCTGCTTCCAGTGACCTTCTCCCTTGCAGTAAAATGTTAAACCCCACCTTTATAAAGGATAGGATCCCTGTGATTGCAATGCTAGTCCCTGGATCAATGCTAGCATCCACAGTTTAAGATGAAGTACACATATACAAAGGTCGTTTATTACATTCATTCCAGAGATAAAACATAGTCTTTTACAACTCAGGGCCATAGGCCTAATACAAGAGTTTTAAGGAATAAGTAAATAAACACAAGTCTTCATCTTCATGTGCCACGAGCAAGCATGTTGAGTAGACTCATGACTCCTAATCATCATCGGAGTAACCTGCAACATCACAAGTTACAGCCACAGAGGGTCAATACTTTGGAATAGTATTGGCAAGTGATACCTTAGTATATTTTAAGTGGACTACAATACAATATGCTTTTTGGCTAGTGTAGCTTGGCTTGCTTTGCTTTAACATAAGTTTTTCCTATTAGTTGAAATCACTAAGTTTTCTTTGTCAAAACATTCCCAAGGAAACCACCAATAGACATTGGTGTCCTTCACCCTTGTTCACCCACAAATTTTTACTTAGAAGTTGGAGTGATGAGATTCTTGTGGCTTCCATGTCTTGATGCTCAAAATGTCCATTTCCTTGGACAAGGCTAAGTACTTAGGTTTTCCATCTTCAGAGGTTATGCACTTTCCCCACTGACTTGGTTTCCCAAGACAGACCTTTCGGAAGCCTTTCCTTAGTCAAATGGACGCTCCAACCTATCATCCCATCTACCACCAACTGTCCAAATGACTAAGTTCTAGCAACCTATATGATCATGGCAGAGCCCATTTTGCCAAGTGGTTGCCTTGTAAGCTATCTCCACACTTGGCCTCCAAATCCCTTTGTGCTGGGTGGCATTCCACAAGTGAGATACACAACCCAAGTCCATGGCCTTGTGTAACCACTCAACATAACCCAATCTTCCCATTCCACCCGGAGGTTCATTTGTCTTAGTTGTTTTATTAAGAAAATATAAGTCTCTTGACTTAGAATATTTTTATCATATAGTATATAGATGTTCACCACCCTTGTTTGCTATAATCTAGGCTAGGCAAAATATGGTAACTTAACTTAGGAAAATTCCTAGCATTTCTACTATTTCACTCTACTTAGGATTTCCAACTTAGCACTAAGCAAAAATATCATGCAATACTTTAGCAAAATAACTAATGCTAGTACAAAAACTTAGGACAGAATATATGAAAATATCACTTGCCTTGGTAGTGTGGAGAGTAGCACTCTTCACAATCACAATCACTAGCAAAATCTACACAAGAAATCAAAGCATACAATTACACACAATTAAATACAACCAAAAATAATATGAATGCATGCAAGAATTTACCAAGTGTTAAATTTTGAAAATTCTACCAAGTGTGTTCATGACTACAGAAACATAACATGTCACAAGTTTGCCCAATAAACTTATTTGGCCATAATACAATTTTATAAAGATAATTCTATATCTAAAATAGCCCTAAACTTGTTCCACAAATAAAACCATTTTAATGTTACTATATGCTAAACAAATTGGATATTCAAAGGCCTTGTTTCACTGAATCCAGCGGTATAAAGTTTGCAAAAATCTAACGTGGCATTTGAAAGTTATGAGCATTTGAAGTTTGAATCTAAATCAGGTTTAAATTCTGTTTTAGTTTAAACCTTGCACGCGTCATTATTATCAAGATACCGTTCGCACCGGATCACCCTCTGTGCTGTTGGATCTAACTAACGCTGCAGCTCGGATCTGTCCATACCCTTCGTTAAGTGAAGTGTTTCTCTGGCGTAGGATTCGGATCGGCTAAAAATCTCTAACCAAAATCGGCGGCGCTACGGCGGTGACAACGGCGACGTCGTCGATGGTGCGGGCGTTCTAGGTCGCCGGGAAGGAAGGAGATGCTTACCGAACGCAGGAGGCTGCTGATGCTCAAGGTAGCAATAGCTTGGGAAGGCGCACGGGTCGCTGGGATTCGCCGAGTTCGCGAATGCGTCAGCCACGGTAAGTCGTCGTCGTTGGCGAGGTTCCTCGTCGCGCTAAGCCAAAAATATGGACACTGTCAGATGCGCAAGACGATGAGGATTCTATGCGTATCAGTCAGAGGACAAGGGGCGGTGGCTACTTACGGAGGGAGGTCGCCAGTTCGTGTAAGACGGTGGCGGTCCAGTCGTCGACGTTGCCGTAGCTATGGGTCATGCGAAGGCAAACGGAGAGTGTCAGAAGATGCTCAGAGGTTCACTGAACAAGATAGCGTCAATGCGAGACCGAGGGGAACTCGAGGCTCACCGGAATTCGCCGGCGATCGTCGGAGAGCGGGTTGCAGAGAGAAATCTGGCGCCTTCGGGCGTTCGGTGCTTGGGGTTTTGGGGAAAAGAGAGAGGGACAGAGGGTTTATATAGCCTGGTCAAGCGAGAATCACTTGCCATTGATTGAATTGACGCCTGATTAACACGTGAAGCGGCCGTTGATTGGGGACGAACAGTCGCGAATGGTGGAGGCAACTGGCGTGGAGATGGCCCGCTTGTCGGCGAGGTGCGCGAAGGTGGGTCCTTGTCGCTGCTCAACAATGTGCTCAAGTGAGAAGAAAAGAAGATCCCCGGGTGGGCTTGCTGGGCTTGATCAGCTGCTGGGCCAGATTCTGGCCGCGCGGCCCTTTTCCATTGTTTAAGCCTTTTCTTTTTCTAATTTCATTTTCTGGTATGAATTTAAATCTTTTTGAATTCAATCTGCCTTGGGAATTTTTACAGGGTTTTGTGGATTCAATTTAACAGTCATATTATCTAAATGGTTACTTTGTAAGGCTTGGTCAAGCTTGGGTTTCAAAGTAATCAGAGGTTTGATCTAATTTGCAAATATTTGTAGAAGGATTTTGAAACATTTCCAAATTTGAAAACTTGGGTTTAAAAGTTTCACTTAATCTTTCCATCCATGGAGGCAAGCAAACAAGTATTTAAACTTTCAAATTTCAAAGGGTGATGGTCATTTGGGATAAATTGTCCACATGAAATCATAGCTCCAACTTCTGTTTCTAGATGATTTTTAAGAAAACCCTAAATGGATGAATGATGCAAAGATGATATGAATGAGTTTTGAAACTATGATTTTTGGGATGTTACATAAAAGCACTCAGTTTCAGGCTTGGGTCCAGCCTTGGTTTTCTTCGCCGGCGTGGTAACCTTTTTACCACCCTTCTTGAAGTGTCCCTTTTGCTTAGACTTGCCCTTCTTGAGTTTGGTGGTCTTATTGACCATCAACACTTGGTGCTCTTTCTTGATCTCCACTTCTGCAGACTTTAACATAGCAAACAGTTCTGGCAACTCTTTGTTCATGTTCTGCATGTTGTAGTTCATCACAAAGTTCCTGTAACTTGGTGGCGTTATCGAGGACGGTAAATCCCCAAAGCATTAGGAATCACTATACCCAAGCTTTGAAGTTTGTTTGTGTGCCAGACATCTTAAGCACATGCTCACCTTGAGCTTCCTCTTCCATCTTGCAGTTAAAGAACTTTTCAGAAGCCTCATAGCTTTCAATTGCCGCATGAGTCTCAAAAATCAATTTGAGATCCTCGACAATATCATATGGGTCTAACTCTTCAAACCTTTTCTGAAGCTCCAATTCTAAACCATACAAGATAGCACACGAACTATGGAGTCTTGATTCTTCCGGCGAGGTAAACATTCTTTACTTCATCGGAAGCATCAATGCAGTGGTCACCAAATGCATCCAGACATAGGTCAAATTACCATGTGAGGACAATCCTCAAATTGCGGAACCAATCCATGGTTGCTTCCATTGTTTTCAACTTTTCTTTCTAGAACGCATTAAAATTGATGGTAGGGGCTGCCATTGATCTACACCATATTTGCAATAGTTTAGACTAAGTTTATGACAAATTGAGTTCAAATTAATTAATTAAATTAAACTAGGTGAACTCCCACTCAAAACAACATCCCTCACATTGTTTTAGTGATCACATGAACCAAATCCACTACATCAACACCGATCATCACGAGAGTTGATATAGTTTCAATGGCGAACAATCGTCATGTTCATCATATCTACTATATGATTCATGCTTTACCTTCGGTGATCCGTGTTCGAGACCATGTCTGCATACATGCTAGGCTCGTCAAGATCAAACTTTAGTTTCTGCATGAGCAAATCTGGCTTGCTCACGTTGTATACACTTGCAGAATCTAACACACCCGATCATCACGTGGTGCTTCGAAACAACAAGCTTTAGCAATGGTGCTAACTAAGGGTGAACACTTTATGATTTGAAATTCATGTGCATGAGGGATCATCTTATAATTCTACCATCGTCTACTAAGCAATACAAGATGCATAAAGGATTAACATCACATGCAATTCATAATATGTGATATGATATGGCCTTTCTTCTTTGTGCTTCCGATCTCCATCTTCAAGCACGAACATGATCTCCATCATCACCGGCATTGCATCAAGGTCAATGACGCTTCACCATGGTTGTCGTCCACCGGCTTCAACTATTACAACTACTTTGAATAGACACGCGGGTCTTAACATAAATTAAAGACAACCATATGGCTCCTGCCGGTTGCCAACTTACAATAAGGAACATTGCATACATCAAATATAATCACAATCATGGCCATATCACATCACTGCACACCCCTGCAAAACAAAGTTAGACGCCTCTACTTTCTTTGCATATTTTACGTGGTTTGGGGCTTTCAATAAGTGTCGTTCTAACTTACGAACAAGAACCACAACATTGATACTAGCATTGTTGATCACCCGTTGTAAATTGGATCTTAACTATGCTAGGAGAAACAGGCACCCGCAAAGCCACTTATGCAATACAAGTTGCATGTCATGTAAGGTTAGCCCGGGCCGCTTCATCCCAACATACCGCAAGATGCAAAGTACACAAAAAGCAATCGACAATAAAAGCATCAACGCCCACAATGACCATTGTGTTCTACTGCAATGTATCTACATATAGACACGGCTCGATACCACCGTAGGGTTCGTAGCATGGAAAACAAAAATTTCTATCGCATACAAACA
The DNA here is from genome assembly GCA_030063025.1 of Avena longiglumis. Classification (NCBI taxonomy): domain Eukaryota; kingdom Viridiplantae; phylum Streptophyta; class Magnoliopsida; order Poales; family Poaceae; genus Avena; species Avena longiglumis. The sequence continues at coordinate 123,587,625 of CP125978.1, forward strand.
AACAAGCCAAGATCTATCTACTAGATTGTAGCAACGAGTCGATGGAATAACTTAACCTCGAAGATTCCAAAGTGTTTAACGAGAGCGGATTCTCGTGGGTGATGTAGTCGTACTCTTTCCGATCTCAAGATCGTGTGGACGATCATTCCGGCCAAGGCTCCGGCGCTCCGCAATCGGTCACACGTTCGGACTGACGAAGACCTTCCTCTCCTTGTTCCAAAGAGCAGGAGGTTGTAGCACTCTCCTCGCGATTCCCGAAGACAACGGCGTGGTACCAAGTAGAGGAAATCCCGCAGGCTTCGCCTAAGCCGAGCGAGTATGGTGGATTATGAGAGAGGGCTATTAGTGGTCTAGAGATTAGACACACCAATTAGAAGGCTCTAAACCGCAGGCTAAAGCAATTAGAAGCTCTAAACCAAACGGCTCTAAACCGAGATTAGAGGTAGAAACTTGTGTGTCTCAAGGAGGAGGCCCCGCCTCCTTTTATAGGTGGAGGGGCTAGGCGCCAGGAGGGAGGAGTCCCCAACTCGGCCTAGGGCTGGCCGACTTGGAGGAGAGGAACTCCTCCTCCAAGTTGGTTTCAAACTCCTCTTGCTTGTTTCCCACAGCTTCTGCTTCCCACAGTTTCTTTTAGCTGCTTGACTTTCAAACCGGCGTTTGACTTTCAAGTTTTGGAACAGCAAGAACACTTAGTACATGATGCAATCATTCAATGACACATTCATGTACCCTCCCCGAGTGCCGGACAATCCGGACCCTTCTAGAACATTCCCGATGAAAACACCGGAAACATTCCCGAACTCCGAAACGGGACTTTCCTTATATGAATCTTATTCTCCGGACCATTCTGGATCACCTCGTAATATCCCGGATCCCATCCGAGAATCCGAACAACATTCGGTCTCTTTCTCATAATACCATAACTACTCAAACAACGTCGAATCCTTATGTGTCTCCACGGTTCGTGAATTATGGACATGATCGAGACACTTCTCAACAATAACCAATAGAGGAATCTGAAATTCATATGGATCCCACATATTTCTACGATTACTTTGCGATCGAATGAACCACTTACATACGATACCAATTTCCCTTTGTCTCACGATAGTTTACTTATCCAAGGTTATGATCGTCGGTATCTCTACATACCTAGTTCAACCTCGTTACCGATAAGTACTCTTTTCTCGTTCCCGTGATATGTGATCCCTTGACCCGTCACATGCTTGCAAGCTAATTGGATGACATTCCACCGAGAGGGCCCAGAGTATATCTATCCGTCATATGGATGGACAAATCCCACTCTTGATCCATGTGTTTCAACCAATACTTTCTGAACACTCAATGCCACCTTTATAGACACCCGATTGTGTGGTGTTTGGCGTCATCAAAGCATCCATCCCAGAAGGTGATATGCATGATCTCATGGTCGAAGGAATTAGGTTACTATGTATCAGAAAGCATATAGCAATTGAACTATTGAAATGACTTGATCTTTATGCTACGCTTATCAATAGGAGTATGTCCACCATATCATTCTCCTAACGATATGATCTTGTTGTTGATAACATCTCAATGTTCATGATAGGGAAACCACAACCATTTAATCAACCAACAAGCTAGTGAAGTATAGAGGCTATACTAGGGACTTCAAATTAAGTTTACAAATCACACAAGTATCAATGTTTCCTTGTTAATACTATTATAGCATGAATGTAAACATTTATCATAAACACAAAGATACAATAATAACTACATTTATTATTGCCTCTAGGGCATATCTCCAGCCTCCCACTTGCACTAGAGTCATCTAATCTAGATTACATGGTAATATACCCAACACCCATGGCAGTTTGGTGTTGGTCATGTTTTGCCCTCGGAGAGGTTTAGTCAACGGATCCGCCACATTCAGATCCGTGTGTACTTTGCAAATCTTTATATCCCCATCCTGGATATGTTCTCGAATAGCGTGAAAACGCAGCTTGATATGCTTGACTTCTTGTGTGACCTTGGTTCTTGCGATTGGCTATGGCGCCCATGTTATCACAAGAGATAGACATTGGGTCCAGCGCACTAGGAACCACACCCAGCTCTGTAATGAACTCTTTCATCCATATCGCTTCTTGTGAAGCCCGGCAGCCCATGTATTCCGATTCGCTTGAAGATCTCGCCACAACGCTTTGCTTTGCACTCCTCCATTAACTTGCACCATTCAAAATAAATACGTATCCAGTTGTGATTTAGAATCATCCGGATCGGTGTTCCAACTAGCATCGGTGTAACCATTAACAACGAAATGTTCATCACCTCCATAAGAAAGAACCATATCCTTAGTTCTTCTCAAGTACTTAAGGATGTTTTGATCATTGTCCAATGATCCACTCTGGATCACTTTGATATCTGCTAGTTAAACTAACGGCATATGCAATGTCGGGTCTAGTACATAGCATGGCATACATTAGAGATCCTATGGCTGAGGCATAGGAGTCTTACTCATCCTTTCTCTATCTTCTGCCGATGTCGGACTTTGAGTTTTACTCAAGATCGTATTGGGCAACATGGGCAAGAACCCTTTCTTGCTTTCTTCCATTCCAAACCTCTTTAGAACTTTGTCCAAATATGTACTGTGACAATGATATTAGGCGTCTCGATCTATCTCTATAAATCTTTATGCCTAATATGTAAGCTGCTTTGCCAAGATCCTTCATTGAAAAACTATTATTCAAATATTCCTTGACACTATTAAGAAGGTCTACATCATTCCCAATCAACAATATGTCATCCACATATAGTATTAAGAATGCTACAGAGCTCCCACTCACTTTCTTGTAAATACAAGCTTCTCCATAAGTTTGTATAAAACCAAAACTTTTGATTACCTTATCAAAACGTTGATTCCAACTTCGGGATGCTTGCTTCAATCCATAGATGGACCTTTGAAGTTTGCATACCTTGTTAGCATCTTTAGGATCGACAAAACCTTTGGGTTGCATCATATACAACTCTTCATCAATATCTCCATTGAGGAATGCTGTTTTGACATCCATCTGCCATATCTCATAATCATAATATGCAGCGATTGCTAACATAATCCTCACAGACTTTAGCTTTTCTACTGGTGAGAAAGTCTCATCGTAGTCAACTCCTTGAATTTGTCGAAACCCTTTTGCGACAAGTCGAGCTTTATAGACATAACATTACCATCAAGATCTGCTTTCTTCTTGAAAATCCATTTGTTCTCGACAGCCTTCCGGCCATCCGGTAAGTCCACCAAAGTACATACTTGGTTTTCGTACATGGATCCAATCTCGGATTTCATGGCTTCTTGCCATTTATTGGAATCTGGGCTCATCATTGCTTCCTCATATGTCTCAGGGTCATCGGTGTTGTCCACCAACATGACACTCATAACGGGATCATACCAACTGGAGTGGTACGAGTTCTCGTTGACCTCCGAGGCTCAGAGCAACTTCAACCAAGTTTCATGATCATCATCATTAGCTTCCTCTAATTGGTGCAGCACAACAGAACTTCTTCCGTCTTTCGCTACTCGTAATTTCGAGAGAAGGTTCGACAACCTCGTCGATTCTACTTTCCTTCCAAATACTTCTTTCGAGAGAAATTCCTTCTCTAGAAAGGATCCATTCTTGGCAACGAAGATTTTGCCTTCGGATCTATGATAGAAGGTATACCCAATAGTTTCCTTCGTATCCTATGAAGACACATTTTTCGCTTTGGGTTCAAGCTTGTCCGGCAGTAACTTCTTTACATAGGCTTCAGATCCCCAAACTTTAAGGAACGACAATTTAGGTTTCTTGCCAAACCATAATTCATACGGTGTCGTTTCAACGGATTTAGACGGTGCCCTATTTAAAGTGAATGCGTTGTTTCTAATGCATAACCCCAAAATGATAGCGGTAAATCTATAAGTGACATCATAGAACGAACCATATCTAAGAGAGTTCGACACGACGTTCGGACACACCATTACTGTTGTGGTGTTCCCGGTGTGTCAATTGTGAAAGTATTCCGACTTCTTTAAATGCTCGCCAAACTCGTAACTTAGATATTCACCTCCATGATCGAGCGTAGAAATTTAATCTTCTTGTTACGTTGATTCTCAACCTCACTTTGAAATTCCTTAAACTTCTCGAAAGTTTCGGACTTATGTTTCATGAAATAGATATACCCATATCTACTCAAGTCATCTGTGAAGGTAAGAACATAACGATAACCATCGTGCGATGCTACACTCATTGGACCACACACATCGGTATGTATGATTTCCAATAAGTCCGTAGCTCGCTCCATCATACCATAAAATGGAGTCTTAGTCATTTTTCCCATCAGACATGCTTCGCATCTTTCAAGTGATTCAAAATCAAGTGATTCAAGAAGTCCATCGGAATGGAGTTTCTTCATACGCTTCACTCCAATGTGACCAAGACGACAGTGCCACATATAGGTCAAATTATCGCTTGATTTCAAACGTTTAGCCTCAATGTTGTTGATATGTGTATTTCCACTATCGAGATTCAATAAGAATAGACCATCTATCAAAGGTGCATGTGCATAAAACATATTACTCATATAAATCGAACAACCATTATTCTCTGACTTAAACAAGTAACCGTCTCGCAATAAACAAGATCCCGATATAATGTTCATGCTCACCGTAGGCACTAAATAACAATTATTTAAGTATAAAACTAATCCCGATGGTAGATGAAGGGGTAGCGTGCCGACCGCGATCACATCAACCTTTGATCTGTTTCCCACGCGCATCGTCACCTCGTTCTTCGCTAGCTTCCGTTTATTCTCAAAGACTGTTTCGAGTTACAAATATGAGCAACGAACCAAGATCAAATACCTGTGCACTACTAAGTACTAGTGAGATACACATCAATAACATGTATATCGATATACCTTTCTTCTTGATGTTTCCGCTCTTGAATCCGCCAAGTACTTTGGGCAATTCCGCCCAAAGGACCTTCTCCCTTGCAGAAAGCACTCTTCAGTGCTTGGGTCCAGCCTTGGTTTTCTTCTTCACGTGGTAACCTTTTACCACCCTTCTTGAAGTGTCCTTTTGCTTAGACTTGCCCTTCTTGAGTTTGGTGGTCTTATTGACCATCAACACTTGGTGCTCTTTCTTGATCTCCACTTCGCAGACTTTAACATAGCAAGTTCTGCAACTCTTTGTTCATGTTCGCATGTTGTAGTTCATCACAAAGTTCACGTAACTTGGTGGCGTGGATCGAGGACGGTAAATCCCCAAAGCATTAGGAATCACTATACCCAAGCTTTGAAGTTTGTTTGCGTGCCTGCACATCTTAAGCACATGCTCACCGACGAGCCCTCTTCCATCTTGCGGTTAAAGAACTTTTCGAAGCCTCATAGCTTTCAATTGCCGCATGAGTCTCAAAATCAATTTGAGATCCTCGACAATATCATATGGGTCTAACTCTTCAAACCTTTTCTCAAGCTCGATTCTAAACCATACAAGATAGCACATTGAACTATGGAGTACGATTCTTCCGAGCGAGGTAAACATTCTTTACTTCATCGAAGCATCACCGCAGTGGGTCACCCAAAGTGCATCCAAAGACATAGGTCAAATTACCACCGTGAGGACAATCCTCAAATTGCGGAACCAATCCGAGTTGCTTCCATTGTTTTCAACTTTTCTTTCTCTAGGAACGCATTAAAATTGATGGTAGGCTGCCATTGATCTATAACATATTTGCAATAGTTTAGACTAAGTTTATGACAAATTGAGTTCAAATTAATTAATGAAATTAAACTAGGTGAACTCCCACTCAAAACAACATCCCTCACATTGTTTTAGTGATCACATGAACCAAATCCACTACATCAACACCGATCATCACGAGAGTTGATATAGTTTCAATGGTGAACAATCGTCATGTTCATCATATCTACTATATGATTCATGCTTTACCTTTCGGTGATCCGTGTTCCGAGACCATGTCTCAGACATGCTAGGCTCGTCAAGATCAAACCTTAGTTTCGCATGAGCAACTGGCTTGCTCACGTTGTATACACTTGCAGAATCTAACACCCGATCATCACGTGGTGCTTCAAACAACAAGCTTTAGCAATGCTGCTAACTAAGGGTGAACACTTTATGATTTGAAATTCATGTGCATGAGGGATCATCTTATAATGCTACCGCCGCCTACTAAGCAATACAAGATGCATAAAGGATTAACATCACATGCAATTCATAATATGTGATATGATATGGCCTTTCTTCTTGTGCTTCCGATCTCCATCTTCAAGCACGAACATGATCTCCATCATCACCCATTGCATCAAGGTCAATGACGCTTCACCATGGTTGTCGCCCACCGGCTTCAACTATTACAACTACTTTGAATAGACACGCGGGTCTTAACATAAATTAAAGACAACCATATGGCTCACGTTGCCAACTTACAATAAGGAACATTGCATACATCAAATATAATCACAATCATGGCCATATCACATCATCAGACACCGCAAAACAAAGTTAGACGCCTCTACTTTGTTTCCATATTTTACGTGGTTTGGGGCTTTCAATAAGTGTCGTTCTAACTTACGAACAAGAACCACGACATTGATACTAGCATTGTTGATCACCCGTTGTAAATTGGATCTTAACTATGCTAGGAGAAACAGGCACCCGCAAAGCCACTTATGCAATACAAGTTGCATGTTAAGCGTGGAGCAAGTCTCATGAACGATGTCATGTAAGGTTAGCCGGCTTCATCCCAACATACCGCAAGATGCAAAGTACACAAAAGCAATCGACAATAAAAGCATCAACGCCCACAATGACCATTGTGTTCTACTGCAACAGATCTACATATAGACACGGCTCGATACCATTTGTAGGGGTTCGTAGCATGGAAAACAAAATTTTCTATCGCATACAAACAAACAAGCCAAGATCTATCTACTAGATTGTAGCAACGAGTCGATGGAATAACTTACCTTCAAAGATTCCAAAGTGTTTAACGAGAGATTCTCGTGGGTGATGTAGTCGTACTCTTTCCGATCTCAAGATCGTGTGAACGATCCTTCCGGCCAAGGTTAACGGCTCATGATCGGTCACACGTTCGGTTTCGACGAAGACCTTCCTCTCCCTTGTTCCAGCAAAATGAGGTTGTAGCACTCTCCTCGCGATTCCTGGACAACGGCGTACCGAAGTAGAGGGAAATCCCGAGGCTTCGCCTTGCCGAGCGAGTATGGTGGATTATGAGAGAGGGCTATTAGTGGTCTAGAGATTAGACATACCAATTAGAAGGCTCTAAACCGCAGGCTAAAGCAATTAGAAGCTCTAAACCAAACGACTCTAAACCGGAGATTAGAGGTAGAAACTTGTGTGTCTCAAGGAGGAGGCCCTGCCCCTCCTTTTATAGGTGGAGGGTCTAGGCGCGCCAGGGAGGGAGGGGAGTCCCTCCCCAACTCGGCCTAGGGTGGCGCCGACTTGGAGGAGAGGAACCTCCTCCAAGTTGGTTTCAAACTTCTTGCTTGTTTCCCACAGCTCGCTTCCCACGCTTCCCGTTTTCCACAGTTTCCTATTTTAGCCGTTTGACTTTCAAACTGGCAGTTTGACTTTCAAGTTTTGGAACAGCAAGAACACTTAGTACATGATGCAATCATTCAATGACACATTCATGTACCCTCCCCCCCCCCGGAGTGCCGGACAATACGGACCCTTCTAGAACATTCCCGATGAAAACACCGGAAACATTCCCGAACTCCGAAACGGGACTTTCCTTATATGAATCTTATTCTCCGTGTCGTGGTGGTGGCACGGCAGATGCCATGGGTAGGCTAATGTATGGGGCCAATGGATGCTAGTGGGATCTGGGGAGGGAAGGTGCAACTGTGTCTACACTCAAGCTGCCAAAGTTATGATCTTTATTTCTCTCTTGATGGGTTACAAATGCCCCTCGAGCTGTATACAGGGGGACAAGATAAATCTCCCCAGCCTAACGGTGCTCAAAGAGTCGATGCCTTCCTCAGGGTCCAAGCCTCCCCTTATAAAGGAGTGCCTTGGGTGCCCTTAGGGTCGACAGGCAAGCATATTCGTGGAATATGCTTGTCCCAAATTAGTAGTTCGGCGCCTCCTTTCCTGTCGCCCTTCTAATGACGGCAAGGCTCGGTGGCCCCCTCCTCAGGCTCCTCTGTGGACTGTCACCTCCGTGACCTCCTTCTCGCCTCTCCGACGCTGCATCCTTGTCTCTTGTGCTTGGCTCTGATTCCTTCTAGCCTGCAGCCTATAGTTTGACCTTGGGCTTCTCCTTCTCCTGCAAGCTTCAGATCACCGGCCTTACCTTGTGTTACTCGGCTCGTTCTTCACTGCATCAAGATCACTTGGGCTAACCCGGCCGATCCTCTTAGTAACTCGGCCGGTAACTACTTGATACATATACGCGGGCTTCTTGCCTCCGTTCATCGGCCGACATATCCATGATTCGGCCGACTTGGACTGTAACTCGGAAACTAGACGGGGATAGTACCTCTGTCTTTCCCCGTCTCTGACCTACCCGATCCTCTTAGTAACTCGGCCGGGTAACTACTTGATACATATACGCGGGCTTCTTGCCTCCGTTCATCGGCCGACATATCCATGATTCGGCCGACTTGGACCGTAACTCGGAAACTAGACGGGGATAGTACCTCTGTCCTTTCGCCGGCGCGTTCTCTCACGATTCGCCGGCCAGAGCCTCCGGTGAAGATTCACCGCGCTTTCTCGCTTTCTTGCACTCCGCGGCTTTGGCTCCGTCGCGGTGAGTCCTCTCCGGTCGTCTTGCCCTGATCTTTCCCTAGATTCATCTGCTCATTTCGTGCTTTCGCGGCGGTTCCTCTGCTTTCGCCATTGTTTTGCAAAGTTCGACGGGCCTTGCAGCTCTAAACTCCCTCCGCCAGCCTTTCCTCCGCGATCTTTCCGGCGACATATGTCTAGTTCGTTTAGCGGCGCTCTTGTTGAGGACGACGACGCTGGCGGGCCCGAGGCTCGTGGCAAGGTTCTTCTCACACGCCGTGAGATTGAATGGCTCATCCGACTCAAGAATTCGCCGAGGTTTCTTGCCGTTTACGGCAGCAAATCCTCTCCGATATCGGAGAGGCGAGTATGTGGTTTCATGTCTCACTTCGCCGCGCTCGGTCTCCCTTAGTTATTTCGCTAGAGAATTCCTCGATTACTTGACCTTCACCGCATCATCTTCCGCGAACGCCATAGCTTCTCTTCGCTTTCATCTCCGCCGGAGGGATACTTGCCTGTGGCCCGCTGCATGTCCGGTCGAAGTTCTTCCGGATCCGCTCCAACGTTGTCCCGACAAATCTCGCACCCTTCCGAGAAGTTGCTCACCCAATGTGGGCAGCGTCTATCACACCTCGGAGGAAATCTGTGTTCCTCGAGTCACGGGTTGGAGTCGTGCAAGAAGTGGCACAAATCATTCTTCTACGTCAAGGAGGGCGGAAGACAAGATTCGCCTCCATTCTCAATTGGCCCACCTTCTAAAGTGAATGGCTCTATAATCCGAGGAAAACTCACGCCTGGCTTGGCGAGGCCTTCGAGATTCGGCTTAAAGAGTTGATCCGGACGGGTTATGCGGCGAAGACCGATGGCAACTTTCATTAGTAGCCGGATCTCGCCCCTTCGAGCGGACCCTGGCGATTGCTACATGAGTGGTCCCCTTGACCCTAATCGAGTCTCGACCGTGGAGCTGGATAACTACCTTATTTATAAGCGCGTCCGAGCTATCTTCAAGACTGAGATGCCTGAGGATTGGTCTTGGGGATAAAAACCATTCACCCGCGATCATCCGCCTCCCGAGGTGAGCTTAATCAACATTGCTCTGTTATTCCACTGTTTTTAGAAACTGATTTATCTAATTCTCTTTCTCCTCGTCTTGCAGAGGTTCGCAGCGTAAAACGAGGACGCCAAGTTCTGCAGCCCCTTGGCCAGATGAGTAGCCGGATCTTGGTGAGCCGGACTCAAGGAGTTCGTCCCTAAGTCGGATCCTGCCCGGCTCGAGCTCGGCAAGACTTCAAGCCACGAGGAGGAAGGTGATTGACGAGGTCCAAATTCTTGAGGTAGTTGCCGCCATGCCTATTTCTTATGCATTTCCAGTTCTACTTTCCCAGCTAATCCGGCGGTTAGGTTCACGACCTTGAGCCTATTGCTTCCCGACCTCCGTTACCTTCGAAACGCTGGGCTCCTGCTAGTGCCTCGGAGGCGGTTCCTAAGAAACGAATGAAGAAATCCGCTCCGAACCCTCCCAGGCGCAAGACTATGCCTGGGGTCGCCGGGTAAGTTCCTTTTGCCTATATTTCTTGTTTCTCTCTTTCTGTTTCTCATACTGACGAATCTTCTTTCTTATTTTTGCAGTGCTCCTCTTTCTGTTAAACCCGGCGGTCCTAGTATGACTAGCCGTCCGATTCGGCCGCCATCTCCTCCTCCCGCTGATGATACCAGGATTCCTAGTCCTATTCGTCCCGCTTCTCCTCCAGCTCAATACGTCACTGCTCGCCGCGACGCCCCCGAGAGCCCTTCCATTGACCTGATTCAACCGGCCCTCCGGGTTTTCGCCGAACCATCCGCCTTCTATGGGCCCCGCGCTCTCGAGCCTCCATCTACCCCGCGTTTACGGCCATCCCGACCTCGGCCGAAAAGGTCGTTATCACGGCGTCCTCTGCGACCTTAACCTCCGCTGCTCCTAAGGACGTCGTCCCCACTTCCGCGGCGTCACTTCCTGCTGATGCCTCTTCTAAGGCGAAAAAAGCTATTGCCGCCAAGACTTCTTCTTCTCAGAAAGGTCTTGCCGCTCTTCTCACCGAGTATTGGCGACTTTGCGTAAAGGGAGCTGCGCCTACCAAAGTCCCGTTACCTCGGCCACGGCACCAGCTTGCTCTTCATAAGAGCCCGCGATCGCCGTGGTTGAACAAATGTCCGTGGTAAAGTTTTAACTCGGACAGCTAGTGGGAACAACCTTGGAGCGCTGGTTTAATACGCCAATAACTGGAATGCTGTTGATCAGTTTGAGGGTAATCCAACGAACCAGCCTTCTTTTCTCGACATCACGTCGCTTTTGATCATGCTGCCAAGTTCATCGTTGATACCAACAAGATGAATGAGGTAATTATTGTTTCTCTGAGTCTTAAATTATTCCTCAGATGTTACCATATGCTCTAGTCCCCGAAACTTGCAAGGAAATAACTTGTTGTATACTTGGAAGTTTGACTTAAATTTATTTCTAAGGTTCGTTAATCCGGCCATCTAGATCCGAGTTTAGTTGTGTGTGATTCGGACTTGGTTTAGCTTTGAATATCCAGCCACCTAGATCCGAGTTAAGTCCTGCTTGACTCGGATCTCGTTTAGCTTTGAATATCCAGCCACCTAGAGCCGAATTAAGTCACCTTGACTGGATCTGTTTAGCTTTGAATATCCAGACCTAGAGCCGAATTAAGCTCTGCTTGATTCGGATCTCATTTAGCTTTGAATATCCAGCCACCTAGATCTGAGTTAAGTCCTGCTTGACTCGGATCTGGTTTAGCTTTGAATATCCAGACACCTAGAGCCGAATTAAGCTTTGCTTGATTCGGATCTAATTAACTTTGAATATCCACCACCTAGATCCGAGTTAAGTCGTGCTTGACTCGGATTTGGTTTAGCTTTGAATATCCAGCCACCTAGAGCCGAATTAAGCTTTGCTTGATTCGGATCTAATTTATCTTTGAATATCGAGCCACCTAGATCCGAGTTAAGTCCTGCTTGACTCGGATCAGTATAGCTTTGAATATCCAGCCACCTAGAGCCGAATTAAGCTTTGCTTGATTCGGATCTAATTTAGCTTTGAATATCCAGCCACCTAGATCCGAGTTAAGTCCTGCTTGACTCGGATCTCGTTTAGCTTTTACTCGTTGATTTATCATTTTGCCTCATTACTCAGGTTGCACATGACCGTGACGCCGAGTTCCAGAGGTTGCTTTTTTCGCACCGCAAGCTGGAAGAGAAGTACGAGAAAGTTCTGCCCGTGGCGAAGAAGGCTGGTATGTCGATAGTTCCTTTTCCTTATTCCCAACGTTCTCATGTATTCGTCCACGGAATGCCGGCTTACTTCTTGTTGAATAGGTAACATTAATAACCTCAATATTCGCCTTGAAAAGAAGATCAAGAACCTGGAAGGTTAGTTTCCTTTCTATTTTACTCCTTCTCCTTTTTAATATATATGCTAAGGTTCCTTATTGCGTTTGGCTGTGGTAAAGCCGAGTTGCAAGACTTCGCAGTGTCACATCAAGATTGCATGCCCATGCCTGACGTGATGCTGCATTTTTTAGAACAAAACGCAGTTCATTCGGCGCAACTACAAGAAAAAGATGATGAGATAGCTCGCCTGCGATCCGAGGTGGATACCCTTAAGATCTCTCAGAAATCCGAACTAGAGAAGGTCGACCAAGAATTTTCCGAGGAAAAGAATCGGCTGACTTTGGATCTGCAGAAGAACAAAGAACTCCTTGAAGCTGCCAAACTTAAAACCCGGGGTTTGAGCGAGGAAATTGCTCGTTTTGAGAAGAGTAAGGCTGATTGGGCCAAAGACCTTCAGATAATGATGAGCTACATTCATCGTAATCTACTTGGCATGGCCGAATTATATTTTTCTTTTTTGTCCCTGCTACCCTTTGACACGTTCATGCTTTGCGCAGATCATTTCCCCGAGGCCAAGCCCGTGAGTTCTAAAGCGGTTCTTGCAGCTCGTGCCGAGGTGAACTTTATCACGATTCAAAATATTCAATGGAGGATTACTTGGTTGCGTTGGCCGCATGATTGGTCCGATGAAAATTATGGGCGGGACTTGGTGCAGGCCGCTATCCGAGCTTACCATGTACTCGGCGAATACCTCGGGGACTCGATATCAACGAAGTCAAGTTATTGGTGACAAGGCTAATGGCATCCGAGAGGCGTTGAGTCTTTGAGAGAATCGGTGGCGTCTTGGTTCCGACATGGCCTCATCACATCATGTCATGGTATGAAGACATCTCCTTGACATCACGAGAAATTTGCATCGCTCCCGGGTTGAAGATCCCACTTTTGTTGCTCTTCGCAAGCTCGGCTCCAACTCGTCGAGTACGCCGACGTGCACACTTGGAATGAAGGGCCGAGTTTTCTCCCAGACCCGGATCAGGAGGTTGTGGCTGAGGGTGCCTCGGATGATGATTCAGCTGAGCAGGGGGAAGGTGAAAATGATTCGGCCGCATCTGATAGCTCCAGCTCAAGCTCGGACAGCAACGGCGATGCGCGGTCCTCTTCCAAAGGTACCGGGCATTCTAAAGCACGGACTGACGCTCCTGAACAACCTCGGACTTCCGCCGAAGTTGCACCTGGGTCGGCGGAGGGCGAGGCAACCTCAGTCGAATTTCCTCCTACCTCGGAGTGCCCCGCACCTGAGCAAGTAGCTGCCTCTCCAACGAACAACGCCTAAGTTATTTCCGATCCTGGTATGCGGGCGTATGATGTAGCGAAAATTTGTCAACTCTCTGTATGATTTGAATTTCTTTTGCCATGTACTGTTGTGATATTTGGTTAAGTGGATGCTCGTCCGAATTCTTGCTTCGCTGGCCCTTAATTTCTTGACCTTTTAGGGCTTAACTTTGCCGTTATTTTTTATGGTCTTATCCAGGCATGAGCGCAGAATACCTGTGATATTGATCTGTTCTGAACATAAGTTAGCTACTTTGTTGTGGAAGTATGTAGCAATCGCTGGATCGTTGTTTATTGTCCGAAACTTCCATATGTAAATCAAATTTCAGAGGTAGTATAAAACTGATATGAGTGCGTTCAGCATAAGTTTGAGGTAGCATACGGTAGTCCCCGAGTCGCTGCTTTAGATGCCGAGGTTTAGGTATTAATACGAAATTGATATATCATATGATAGTCCCCGAGTCACTGCTCTGGGCACCGAGGTTCATATTCGTAACATGAAATAAATACAACATATGGCAGTCCCCGAGTCACTGCTCTGGGCGCCAAGGTTCAAGCACATAACGCGAAATAAATATAACATATGGCAGTCCCCGAGTCATTGCTCTGGGTGCCGAGGTCCAAACACATAACACGAAATAATATAACATATGGCAGTCCCCGAGTAACTGCTCTGGGTGCCGAGGTTCGAATACATAACATGAAATAAATATAACCTATGGCAGTCCCCGAGTCACTGCTCTGGGTGCCGAGGTTCAAATACATCATTGGATTTTGACTTTGAGATATAATGCTACGAGTAGAATGGCCGAAGTAAAGCCACATTCCGTAGGCGCTTTTTCGCCAGCTTTTTTTCGCCTTGTTCTCTCGGGGACCGGCGTCGATTAGATAATATGCATCGTTGTGCAATGCTTTGCTCACAATAAACGGTCCTTCCCATGGGGGTGACAATTTGTGCATGCCGGCCGTGCGTTGCACGAGTCGGAGGACCAAATCTCCTTCTTTGAATACTCTTGGATTCACTTTCTTGCTGTGATACCGCCGCAAGTTCTGTTGATAAATAGCCGATCGTGATAATGTCAACTCTCTGGCTTCTTCCAAAGCAGTCTCGACATCTTGCCGAGCTATCTCATTTGTCTCTGAGGTTGTGTACTGAGCAACTCTTGGCGAGTCATATATTATGTCGGCTGGAAGTACGGCCTCTGCCCCGTACACCAGAAAGAATGGAGTGTAGCCTGTTGATCTATTCGGAGTAGTCCGGAGGCTCCATAACACGGCTGGGATTTCTTCGATCCAACACCCTGCCGACCTTTGCAAAGGTTCAACAAGTCGTGGTTTTATTCCTGACAGCAGTCCATTAGACCTTTCCACTTGTCCATTGGATCTTTGGGTGAGCCAGAGGCAATATCTAGTCTTATGTGCTTCTCTCGGCAAAATCTAAAGCTCATACGCAAAGTTTGTGCCATTATCCGTAATAATACTATGCGGTACCGTATCTCAAGATGATATCCTTGAGAAATTTCACTTCGTGTGCCCATCACACTTTTTAATCGGTTTTACTTCAATCCATTTTGTGAACTTGTATACCATAACCAACATGTGGGTCATTCCTCCTCGCTACGGCTTGAATGGTCCCACCATATCTAAACCCCATACGTAAAATGGCCAAGTGATGGGTATTGTTTTAACTCCCGACGGCATATGTATTCAGTTGCGTATCTCGACACCCATTGCATTTCTTAACTAATTCTTTTGCCTCTTTAACGCCACACAAGAAAATCCATGCCTAAATGCCTTGGCTACTAAAGCGAGATGAGGCATGGTGCCCACATTCTCCTTGGTGTATGTCTAGAAGGATTTCGACCTTCATGGAACTCACGCACTTCAATACGTTTGTGACGCTTCTCTTATATAAATCATTGTTTATGATTGTATAGGCTTTTGCTCTTCTTATGGTTTGTCTAGCTAATACCTCATTACTCGGCAACATCGCGTCTTTTAGGTAAGAAAATATGGGTTGCGCCCATATCGGTGTTACTTTTTCTGATGTGATCTCACTGTCTATCTCCATGTTCTCTGCCGACGTATATACCTCGGCTCTTTCCATGACTGTGATTACCTCGGCTGTCCCCCTCTTTAGGGGTTCCAAGTCATTCTGCGGATCTACCTCCATTGGCGTGTGATCTTCTGCAGAACTTGCTGGGATAAAGATTGATTCGGATTCTGGTGATGGGATTATTGATGGTTTCCTGAGGTGCTCTAGGGCAATACCTGGTGGAATTGACTGTCGGGTTGACCCTAATTTTGACAATGTGTCGGCAGCGTCATTTTCTGCTCGAGGTATGTGGTGGAATTCACATCCTTCAAAGTATCCACTGATTTTTGCACGTGGAATCAGATAAAGCCATATTAGCATCTAATGCGTCCCAATGCACGATACTTGTACTACTAGATCCGAGTCACCATAGCATAGGTTTGGCGTATACCAATTTCTTTTGCCACTTTTAATCCATGGACTAGCTTCATATTCAGCTACATTGTTGGACGCAAAAATGTATTTGCAGACATATTTCAATTGGTCTTTTTAGGCGAGGTTAACACTATTCTCGCTCCCAAACCATTCCTTAGTTTGGAACCATCGAAATGCATTGTCCAAGAATTTGGATCTGGCAATGGTGGCTCATCTTGCACCGCCCGTCTACGAGAAAGTCGGCGACACTGAGATTTGATTGCATCTCTTCTATCAAATTGTGGAGCATACGGTGATAACTCAATCGCCCATTTTGCTATTCGCCACTTGCCTTTGTTGTTCAATATGTCGGCTATGGGTGCCTCACAGATTACTTTGATGGGGTGCTCTTCAAAGTAATGCTTAAGCTTTTCACGACATATATACTCCATAAGCCATCTTGATAGTGCGGATAATTCGCTTTGAAGTGGATAATACTTCACTTAGATAATAGACGCCTCTGAATTGACTTACCGTCTTCAAGTCGTTCCACTCGACCACAAAGACTAACTACTCGATTGGTAGCCGCTACATAGAGTATCATAGGTTCTTTCGATAATGGAGAAGCTAAAATGGGTGGCGTAACTAGCATCTTTTCAACTCACGAAATGCAAGGTCCGCTTGAGTCCAAATTGAATTTGTCCGACTTTCTCATCAGGTGATAGCGGCAAGGTTTTTCTCCTAGCCGACATACAAATCGACTAAGCGAGGCGCAGCCCGTGAATTTTTGTACATCGTTCAAACATTTTGGCAATTCCATTCTTTCTCGCTCTTATCTTTGTTGGATTAGCCTCGATACCTCGGCCGACACAAGGAAACCGAGTAGTTTTCCCGCACGCCAAATGTGCATTTCTGGATTAAGCTTCATTCGAACCTTCGGGTTCACGAAAGTCTGCCGATATCTTCTAGCAAGGTTTTGCTCTCTTTAGTTTTGATGACCACGTCATCCACATACACTTGTACATTTTTCCCTATCCGATCATGTAGGCATTTTGCATGCATCTTTGATATGTTGCTCTGCATTTCGCAGCCAAATGGCATTGTGCGATAACAATAAGCCCGTGACGGTAATAAATGCAGTCTTTATTTGATCGGCGGATTTAACGATCCGTGGAAACCAGAATACGCGTCTAAAAATGATAACAGCTCACAACCAGCGGTCGAGTCAATGACTTGGTCTATTCTAGGCAATGGAAAAGGATCTTTCGGACACGCCTTGTTCAGGTTGGTGTAGTCGATACACATTCGCCACACAATGGCTACATTGGGGTCATATTTCTTCTTTTCTACTAGCACCGGATTTGATAACCAATCCGGATATAGCACCTCCATGATGAACCCGGCTGCGAGGAGCCGAGCTATTTCATCCCCTATTACTTTTCTCCTGTCTTCGGCGAAGCGGCGGAGAGGTTGCTTCACCAGCCTTGCTCCTGGCCTGGCGTTTAAAGAGTGCTCAGCCAACTCCCTCGGAACACCTTGCAGATCTTGAGTTGACCATGCAAATATGTCCCGATTCTCACGGAGGAAGTTGGTGAGCTCGCCTTCCTATTTAGCGTCAAGGCCTGCACCAATAGTAATAGTACGCTCTGGGAATTGCTCATCGATCTGAAATTTCTTCGTCTCTTTAGTTGGCTGAAAAGAGACACTGCCATGAGGGTTGGCCAGGGCCAGCATGTTCAACTGTGCTGACTGAGCGAGGGCTGCTACCTCTTGAATCCTTTTCTTTTCTCTTGCTATAACCAATGACTCGGCCAAATTTGACCCGGCTGAAGCACACTCCATTGACTTCCTGTAATCCTCGAATCGTTATCACCCTCGTGGTCCGGGTAACTTCATCTTTAGATAACCTATATGACAGCTGCTCATGAATTTGGCTAGTGCGGGCCGTCCGAGTAGAGCATGATAACAACTTTCCAGATCCACCACTTCAAATTCTAAGTTTTCTGCTCTGCAGTTATCTCTTGTACCGAATAACACGTCCACTCGGACTTTACCGATGGGCTCACATGAAAGCCCTGGCACTATCCCATGGAAAGTTGTCCTCGTGGACTGCAGCATATTCTGCGATATTCCGAGTTTATGCATGGTATCTTTGTACATGATGTTGATACTGCTCCCATTGTCGATAAGTACTTTTGAAAATTTCACATTGATGCTTGGTCCAACAAATGTCGGATCCAACACAAGTGCATATGATCCTGGACTCGGCATTATTCTGGGGTGGTCTTTCATGCTCCAGGTCACCTCTTGATCAGACCATGGCTGGTATCTTGGTACTGCCGGCATAACTGCATTCACTTCCATATGCCGGCGCTGCACACTTTGCTTGTCCTACACACAATAAGACTGGTGATGTTCCCTGTAATCATTACGTCCGGTATTTGCCGGATTCATCCTTCCGTCCTGGACCTGGTTCATTACTTGATGCACTGCATCCCTCCGATCCGAGTTATCGTACCTAGGGGGAGGGGGCGGTAGCATCAGTTGCTGTGTATTTGCTCCAGTTAATTGCGGCTGATGCTGCTGTTGCACCTGATGGGGAGCCTGAACTCCTGCTGGGTTCCCCATCGCACTTTTCATCCAGGCACATTGGCGGGTCGTATGATTGGTTGGTCTGGATGGGTTTGATGTGTGAAATTTGCACGGCTGATCTAACATGGATTCGAACGTATATTTCGCCTCTCTTGCCATTGCTTCTTTTGCTCGGGGTCCATTGCCTTTTCCTCATTTCTTGATGTCCAGGTTGAGGTCCATTTTTCGTCGTTGAGTTGCCCGTGACTCGGCTGATCTTGTGCTACCGCCACATGCCAATTATATCTATAATCCGGCCTCTCCTCTCTTCTTCTTCCTCTGAAATCACGCCGGACGACCCGGCCAATTCTCTCGTAATGGTCCTGTTGCTCGCGATGATCTGCCGACATTAATTCCGTTGGGTTGGGTCCCAATGCATAGGAGTCCGATATTACGATAGTTTACGCCAGTGGTTGGCATATCTCTTTGCGGTGTTGCCACAACACGCGGCATAACGGCAGCCTTGCGCGAACCAAGCGATTGCTTGCGATTCGATAACTCCTCACATGAGTTTCTCAGTTACACCATCGAGTTAAAACTCACTATCTGTTTCATTCGGCCTCGCTTGCACATGGCTAGCTGTTGTGGTCTATTTGGCCTCTTGTATGTCTTTGGTAAAGTTGTTTTTAACATTTCTTCGAAATCTAACCAGCAGTTGATACTGCCAGCTGGTTGATTATTCAGCCATACCCTGGCTGGTCCTTCCAACATCTGTGGGACATACCGCACTACCCATCTTAAGTTGCCACCCGCTATCTTCACAGCGGTGGCATAATCAATCAACCAGTCTTGTGGCTTGGTGCTTCCATTGTATGTTTTTGTGCCTCTTGCTAACTGAAAATTCGGCACTGGTGGTTCGCCCATGATCCGTGGTCCAAAACATGTCGGACCTGGTGGACCTTGCTCTTCCAACAACTTGGACCAGTATAGCCGATCCAATTTTACTCTTGCATCACTTGCTGGCAGATCTCTGTACAGGATTCTGTCCTGTATCCCATAGTGATTGTTTCCACCACAGTTTGATTCCACCGGAATATCCATCATTGTACCTTTCATTCATCTGATTGTGGCGAGCTGGCCTCACTTCTCTTTCCTGCCGAGGCTCATGTCTTGGTTGCGGGTTGGGCGGCACTTCTCTCCTTACTTCGGCCGGGGTCTGGTTTTCATGATTATCTCTCGCGGGTTCTCTCCTGCCGAGATCCCCATTGCCTCGGCCCCCGCCGTCCTTTTCCATACGGCCGTGGTTTCTCTCCCCACTGTTACCTCGGCTTGCATTGCCTCTGTTCTCATTTGCCTTTCCAGCTATTGCCGGGTCATATGGAACAATTTGCTTGTTCCTCTTCCCTGAGGTTACTGCTTTCTCTTTTCGAGCGTTGTTTCCGGGTGAAGATGCCGCTGCCGCGGATAAGGCAGGTGCTGCCCCTGCCGAATGAACCATCCGTGAAGCCCCTGGTCTTGCCGGGTTAGTTCTGAGTATTTCCTCATTTTGCTGGTTCGCGATGCGCACCAGCTCATTCACTCTTTCTTGTTGTTTCTGCCGAGCTTCCCCGGTTAACCCCTCTAATTCCAATGCTGCGGCATTTGCCGCTCTCAGGTTCTTCGCCGGGGTACTGTACCTCGGCAAACCCAAATCACCTGATTCTGCTCTGTGAGCTTCATGCTCTTTGTTAATGTCATTCATGAGGTTCTTCCCTCTTAATCTTAGTTCGTCCACCCGCTCGGGTGCGATATCAAGCTTATTAGCTTTTGCATATTCTCTCAGGGTCCTGTTCAAGGATTCCTTGGTGATACTTTTTGGCCTCTACCGGACCTTTTGCCTGGTTTCTTCTAACTCTGCTGAGCATTTGCGGATCAAGTATCGCCAGGTGTGGTTAAGTTTTCTATAGTCGCTGAAGAATGTTCTCTGGCCTTCCAGAGGTGGCCCTCTCACCGTGGTGCCTTTGGGGTGGTGTCATGTAGCTGGTCGGGTTTGTCACCGCGGAATTACCTCTGTGGTTTGCAGCGTGGTCTGCTTGGTGCGCTTTGCGCTGGGCGGGTTCTCTGCTTGACCTGCCATCGCTGTTCGGCTTGAGCTCTGCTGCGACCATCACCGACGCTGCCTGCAGATGCTCTCTTGATGGACGGCTTGCTGGCGCGAGGTGGCTCTCCAACAACAACCGGTGAGGATAGATGCCGTGATGTCGGCGCCGGCGTAGACCTGTGCTCGCCAGCCGATGAAGACCCCATTGCGCGGGAGTTTTCCCTGAAGCTTCTGCATTGTCTCGACATAGTCGCGAGACCAAGTCTGGACCAAGCGAGAAACAAGGCGCTCACGGTGTTGATGAAGTTTCCGTCCGGATCACAACTCCAGCTAGCACCGCTGG
The DNA here is from genome assembly GCA_030063025.1 of Avena longiglumis. Classification (NCBI taxonomy): domain Eukaryota; kingdom Viridiplantae; phylum Streptophyta; class Magnoliopsida; order Poales; family Poaceae; genus Avena; species Avena longiglumis. Next base: position 123,608,563 of record CP125978.1, read on the forward strand.
CCCCACGATGGCGCCAACTGTCGTGGTGGTGGCACGGCAGATGCCATGGGTAGGCTAATGTATGGGGCCAATGGATGCTAGTGGGATCTGGGAGGGAAGGTGCAACTGTGTCTACACTCAAGCTGCCAAAGTTATGATCTTTATTTCTCTCTTGATGGGTTACAAATGCCCCTCGAGATGTATACAGGGGGACAAGATAAATCTCCCCAGCCTAACGGTGCTCAAAGAGTCGATGCCTTCCTCAGGGTCCAAGCCTCCCCTTATAAAGGAGTGCCTTGGGTGCCCTTAGGGCTGACGAGGCAAGCATATTCGTGGAATATGCTTGTCCCAAATTAGTAGTTCGGCGGCCTCCTTTCCATGTCGCCCTTCTAATGACGGCAAGGCTCCAGTGGCCCCTCCCTCGTGCCTCGGGCTCCGGGACTGTCACCTCCGTGACCTCCTTCGCCTCCGACTGGGTGCATCCTTGTCTCTTGTGCTTGGCTCACTCTGATTCCTTCTAGCCTGCAGCTATAGTTTGACCTTGGCTTCTCCTTCTCCTGCAAGCTTCAGATCACCGGCCTTACCTTGTGTTACTCGGCTCGTTCTTCACCTGCATCAAGATCACTTGGGCTAACCCGGCCGATCCTCTTAGTAACTCGGCCGGGTAACTACTTGATACATATACGCGGGCTTCTTGCCTCCGTTCATCGGCCGACATATCCATGATTCGGCCGACTTGGACCGTAACTCGGAAACTAGACGGGGATAGTACCTCTGTCTTTCCCCGTCTCTGACCTACCCGAGGTCAACCCCCCGACACTCCGGACCATTCCGGATCACCTCGTGATATCCCGGATCCCATTCGAGACTCCGAACAACATTCGGTCTCTTTCTCATAATACCATAACTACTCAAACAACGTCGAATCCTTAAGTGTGTCTCCCTACGGTTCGTGAATTATGCGGACATGATCGAGACACTTCTCCGAACAATAACCAATAGAGGAATCTGGAAATTCATATGGCTCCCACATATTTCTACGATTACTTTGCGATCGAATGAACCACTTACACACGATACCAATTTCCCTTTGTCTCACGATAGTTTACTTATCCAAGGTTATGATCGTGTATCTCGCATACCTAGTTCAACCTCGTTACCGATAAGTACTCTTTCTCGTTCCGTGATATGTGATCCTTGTGACCCACATGCTTGCAAGCTAATTGGATGACATTCCACCGAGAGGGCCCAGTATATCTATCCGTCATATGGATGGAGAAATCCCACTCTTGATCCATGTGTTTCAACCAATACTTTCCGAACACTCAATGCCACCTTTATAGCCACCCAGTTACGGTGTGGTGTTTGACGTCATCAAAGCATCCATCCGGTAAAGGTGATATGCATGATCTCATGGTCGAAGGAATTAGGTTACTATGTATCAGAAAGCATATAGCAATTGAACTATTGAAATGACTTGATCTTTATGCTACGCTTATCAATAGGAGTATGTCCACCATATCATTCTCCTAACGATATGATCTTGTTATTGATAACATCTCAATGTTCATGATAGGGAAACCACAATCATTTAATCAACCAACAAGCTAGTGAAGTATAGAGGCTATACTAGGGACATCAAATTAAGTTTACAAATCACACAAGTATCAATGTTTCCTTGTTAATACTATTATAGCATGAATGTAAACATTTATCATAAACACAAAGATACAATAATAACTACATTTATTATTGCCTCTAGGGCATATCTCCAACACCCGCAAGGATGCAAAGTACACAAGAAGCAATCGACAATAAAAGCATCAACGCCCACAATGACCATTGTGTTCTACTCGTGCAACAGATCTACATATAGACACGGCTCTAATACCACTGTAGGTATTCGTAGCATGGAAAACAAAAAAATTCTATCGCATACAAACAAACAAGCCAAGATCTATCTACTAGATTGTAGCAACGAGTCGATGGAATAACTTACCCTCGAAGATTCCAAAGTGTTTAACGAGAGCGGATTCTCGTGGGTGATGTAGTCGTACTCTTCCCGGTCTCAAGATCGCGTAGACGATCCTTCCACACAGTGTTCAGCCCCATGATCGGTCACATCGGTACTCGGCGAAGACCTTCCTCTCCTTGTTCCAGCAGTAATGGAGGTTGTAGCACTCTCGCGATTCCTAAAGACAACGGCGTGGTACCAAGTAGAGGAGATCTCATGACTTCGCCTTAATCCGGGCGAGTATGGTGGAGTATGAGAGAGTCCCTCGACGATCTAGGGTTTAGACACGCCGAGGAGGAAGCTTGGCTGGCGTCTAGGGGTGCTAGGCGGCGGCTTGACCTAGGCGGCCAAGGCGGGCGCCCCGGCTTAGGGTTTGGAGGCGGGGATCTTGTGTGTCTGGGAGGGAGCCCCTCCTTATATAGGTGGAGGCCGGCCGTGGGAGGGAGTCCTCCCCAACTCGGCTAGGTGGGTCAGGTGGAGGAGGGACTCCTCCCCAACTCGGTTTCCTCCTCCTTCCCCACTTCCCAAAAATAGTCGTTTGACTTTCAAACTTGGCGTTTGACTTTTCAAACTAGGATTTGAATAAACCCTCTATTTTGTTCAGCGATGACACCGAGTACATAATGCAATCATACTAACTTGATATAACACATTCATGTACCCTTCCCCTCCGGAGCGCCGGACATTCCGGAACCTTCTAGAACATTCACGATGAAAACACCAGAACCATTCTCCAACTCCGAAACGAGACTTTCCTTATATGAATCTTATTCTCCGGACCATTCCGGATCTCCTCGTGATATCCTGAATCCCATTCGAGACTCCGAACAACATTCGGACTCATTCTCATCATTCCATAACTACTCAAAAAACGTCGAATCCTTAAGTGTGTCTCCCTACGGTTCGTGAATTATGCGGACATGATCGAGACACTTCTCCGATCAATAACCAATAGAGGAATCTAGAAATTCATATGGCTCACACATATTTCTATGATTACTTTGCGATCGAATGAACCACTTACATACGATATCAATTTCCCTTTGTCTCACGATAGTTTACTTATCCGAGGTTATGATCGTCGGTATCTCTGCATACCTAGTTCAACCTCGTTACTGATAAGTACTCTTTTCTCGTTCCCGTGATATGTGATCCCTTGTGAGCCAATCACATGCTTGTAAGCTAATTGAATGACATTTCACCGAGAGGGCCCAGAGTATATCTATCCGTCATATGGATGGACAAATCCCACTCTTGATCCATGTGTCTCAACCAATACTTTCCGAACACTCAATGCCACCTTTATAGCCACCTAGTTACGGTGTGGTGTTTGATGTCATCAAAGCATCCATCCGGTAAAGGTGATATGCATGATCTCATGGTCGAAGGAATTAGATTACTATGTATCAGAAAGCATATAGCAATTGAACTATTAAAATGACTTGATCTTTATGCTACGCTTATCTATAGGAGTATGTCCACCATATCATTCTCCTAACGATATGATCTTGTTGTTAATAACATATCAATGTTCATGATAGGGAAACCACAATCATCTATTAACCAACAAGCTAGTATTATATAGAGGCTTTACTAGGGACTCTTATTTTAGTCTACAAATCACACAAGTATTAATGTTTCCTTGTTAATACTATTATAGCATGAATGTAAACATTTATCATAAACACAAAGATATAATAATAACTATATTTATTATTGCCTCTAGGGCATATCTCCAACAGCGACAAGCCCCATAGAAGGAGGCGAAACAGCGGTGTCGGCCAGGACCCCTCGCCGGAGCTGCATGCGGCCTTGGCCAGCGCGCACCTCCGTCGAGCGGCTCTAGACGGCACCATTCTGCGCGGAGATGAAGACGATGAGCAGGTGTCCCTGCAACAGCGTCGACGGCGCCATGCCAAGTCCAGCACTGTGATGAGCATCTACGACGACAAGCGCTAGAGGAAGCACTGCCGCGGTCCAGTGTGGTGGACGACAAGGCCGCACAAGCATGAGCCCGAGCTTACCAGTCGGCTTAGGGAGGTGGCTCCGGCGCTGCCGTGGCCGGCGACGATGGCAAAACCCATCAGGTACACATCCACCACTCTTAGATAATTAAGGTTAGGGTTAGGGTTCCTCAATTTGGGGATTAGGGTTAGGGTTCGTTAGTAATTGGGGAAATTAGGGTTAGGGTTCATCAATTTCACGAGCTAGGGTTAGGGTTCCTCAGAAATTGGGGAATTAGGGTTAGGATTTGCACTAGTAACTCAAATCCCCACATAAAAATTGCATAAAAGCAACCCTAGCTCCTGTTCTTGATCAGTTAGGGCTTAAATTTAGTGAAATTCGGGGCTAAAGCATCAACTTAAAGCAGTTTTGAGCAAGAACTTTGATCAGGAATCAGATTTCCAGCAACAAAACTAGGTCTTGAACATAAAAGCTTAGCATAATTAGGGCACAAACTTGCAGCTAGAAGCTCTGATACCACTGTTAGATCCATTAGGATCAATTAGCACAAGATTTGAGCCACAAAGAATAGGATCATGGTGTGTACCCTGATATGAAGGTCCAGCCATGGCCTCCTCTTGATTTGCTTCACCCTAGCCTATGGGGTCGCTCAGTCGACTAGGGCCCAAGTGCTTCGGACCAATGATCCGAGGCGAAAAGTACCCACCCAACTTCAAGGCGCCGAAGGAGATCGAAAAATACGACTCCTCGTACGACCCCGCTGATCCGGCTTGACACATACCTCATGGCAATGGGGATCGCGGGTCACACCGACCTACTCGCCGCCCGTTACCTCCCACTGATGATGGAGGGGACGTGCAGGCAATGGATCAACACGCTCCCCCAGGACAGTATCGACTCCTGGGAGGAAATGCGAGACGCCTGAGCACTTCGAAGTGCTCCACCCGCGCCACCACCATCGAGGACCGAACGATGCGTCGGGGACCGCGAGTCGACCAGCAGCTGGGTCCAACGGTGGCAAGAGCTCGGTACAGCGGTCGGCATCCACCCGACACCGCTATCCATTGCTTCAAGACCTCGTGCCACGAGCCTCTAGTCGCCAAACTCAGCGACACGCCCGCACGCCGACAACATCCCCGACCTCCTCGAGATCGCCAAACGATACGCCGAGGAAGATCCCAATCAAGACGTCGACGACGAGTCCGGGGACAACGACGCACGGGCGGCAACGACGGCCGCCGAAAGCAGACCTCGCTACGGCACTCGCCTCACGAGCAAGCGCCGCAACGATGGGCGAGTCGACTTGTTGCCAATGGGCACGCATAACGCGACCCAAGAGCTACCGCCATGACGGAGGGCAAGACGCGACGGCGGAACTACAAGAACAAGCCAAGGTTCGATCCCGGCCCTCCTTAACCAACCATGCGTTTCACAGCAGGAAGGAAAGCCCGCCACGCACACCACCGCCGACCGCCACACCCTCAAGGAGATCGAGAAGGCACGCACGGGGAGGACACCGACAACGACCCGCAAAATGGCGGAAAATTCGCAAAGTGGCGGCTCACTCCACACCTTCACCGGCTTCAACACGGCGCGAGAAGAAGGTCATCGCCGCGCCGCCGCCAGAACGCGGTGGCCCGACAGACGTCCCCGCCTCGAACTGCCTGAGCAGCCTATCACCGAGCCGCAAGACCACTCGCCACGCATCGAGTACCGTGGCGAGTCGCCCGGTGGTCAAGCTTCCAAGGTCGGCGACCATCGGCTCCCAAAGACTCGATGGGCGGCGGCAGCTCCATCAACATCCTTTACCTCGACACCTTCAGCGATCATGCTCCCGCCGATGATCGAGACAACCCACACCACGTTCCATGGCATCGCCCCGGTCGGAAGGCGTACCCGATCGGCAAGGTCACGCTACCGTCACCTTCGGCACTCCGAACTTCCGCATCGAGCGGATCGTCTTCGAGCTGGTGCCTTCGACAGCCCTTACCATTGCGTCCTGGGGCGCCAGGCGTTCGCCAAATTCATGGCGGCACCCACTACGAGTACAACGCGATGAAGCTCCCCGGGCCGTGCGGCGTCATCACCATCAACGGCGACCCCGACATGGCCGCCGAATGCGAGGCCAAAGGAGCCGCCGACGCCGTGATCGCGGCGAAGCTAGTCACGCCGATGAGCTCGCCAACACGCGAGCGGGTCAACAACGACGACCCCACAATACTCAAGAAGCCCAACTCGTAGGGCACAAACACTCAACCTTTGAAGCCACGACGACACCCGACTGTCGAGCTGGTCCCAGCGACCCAGCCAGACGGTGACGATCGGGACAGGCATGAGCCCAGCATAGGAAGGCGCCATCGAAGTTCCTTCGTGAGAATAGGGACATCTTCGCATGGAAACCCTCCGACATGCTGGTGTCCCTAGGGAGCTCGCCGAGCACAAACTAAACGCCGACCCCAAAGTGCGACCGGTCATAGCCGCCACGGCCCTTCAATGAAGAGCCGTCGAGCAATTGCCGAAGAAGTGCAGCGCGGTACCGCCGCCGGCTTCATTCGCCAATCAAATAATCCAAGTGGGCAAACCCAGTCCTGGTCGAAAAGAAAACGGACTGGAGAATGTGTATCGACTACACAAACCTGAACAGCGCCGCCCAAAGGAGCAGTTCGTCCCGCTGATCGATCAAATCATCGACTCCACCGCGGGCTCGAGTCGCGTGTTTCTCGACGCCTACTGGGTACAACCAGATCAAAATGGCTGTCGAGGGCGAAGAGAAGACGGCGTTCATCACGCCATTCGAGCCTTCGCTACACCGCCATGACCTTCGGCCTCAAGAACGCCGGGCGACCTAGCGGTGCATGCAAGAATGCCTCGCGAGCCAAATTGGCCGCAACATCCACGCTACATCGACGGCGTGGTTGTAAAATCCGCCGCCAAGGCGATCTACTCACGATCTAGCGGAGACCGCCAACTGCGAAGGTACAAGATAAAGCTCAACCGTGCAAGTGCACCTTCGTGTACCCGCCGGCAATTGCTAAGTACGCTGCTCCAAACGAGGAATCGAGGCAAACCCAACAAAGATCGACACGATCGCCTGCCGCAAACCCGAAAGTGCCGCGACGCCCGAAGCTGGCCGGGCGTAGCGGCTCTCGCCGCTTCATCCCACGCTGGGCGAAAGGCGATGCCCTATACCGCCTGATGCAAGAATCCCACCTTCCAAAGGGGACAAGGAGGCGGACGACGCCTCGCGACCTCAAAAGGTGCTACTCGCCGCACCACTACTCGCCGCACCCGTCGACAAGGAGCCCATGCTGGTTTACGTCGCGGCGTCCGAGCGTCGTCGGTATTTGTAATGGTCGTCGAACGACCGGAGGAAGGAAAAGAGCGCCACCAGCGCCGGTATACTACATCAGCGAGGTCTTAACGAGTCGCGCCCGATACCCACAGTACCAAAAGCTGGTATACGCGGTCTTGAGCTCAGCGACGCCGACATTTCCAGAGCATCCCATCACGGTCGTTTCTCCGCTCCACTACAAGACATCATCCGAATCGCGAGGCGACGGGCGGGTCGCCAAGGGGCCGTCGAGATCGGCCCACAACATTAAGTACGAGCCACGGAGGGCGATCAAGTCGCAGCACCGCCGACTTCGCCGACCGGGAGGAGGCCCAAGAGCCGAGAAGCCGCCATTTCCACTCGAGCCTGCACTTCGACGGGTCCAAAAACGCGGACGGCGCAGGAGCGGGGATAGTGCTGACCTCACCAAAAGGTGACAAGCTCCGCTACATCCTCCGCCTCGAATTCACACCCCGCACCAACAACATGGCCGAATACGAGGCCCTACTCCCCGGCATGCGAGCCGCAAAGGAAATGAGCGTCAATCGCCTTGCTACGGGACTCCGACCGCTATGGGTCAAGTCGCCGGCACCGCGACGCCGTCTCCCCACCATGGCGGCATACCGCCAAGAGGTGGACAAGGTGGCGCCACTTCACGGCTACTCGGTCGAGTGGATCGACAGAGGAAAACGAGGAGGCCGACGCCTCTCGCATCGGGTCAGCTCGATCCACACCACCGCCGCGTGTTCCTAGACACCATCTTCACGCCGTCAGTCTCTCCTCCGAAGGAGATCGACATTGGAGTCCCGCTCCAACCAGAGGCAACCTTGGTCGCACTCGTCACCGAGCCAGACGACTGGACCAAGCCCTACATCGCCTACCTGGAGACAGGCAACCTGCCCGCAGACGAGACAAGCGCTCGAATGATTGTTCGACGATGCAAGTCCTACACCATCATCGACGGCGAGCTACACAAGCAGGCCACCGGCGTGTTCCAACGCTGCCCAACCAGCCAAGGACGCAAAATCTTACACGACATCCACTCGGCGATTCAGGCCACCACGCCGCGCAAGGCTCCTGATCGCCAAAGCCATGCGACACGGTTTTCTCTTGCCCATCGCACGCCACGCCGATATCGTCCAGCGATGCGCCGGTGCCGGCACGCCAACCAGACGACGCCCCAAGTTCGGCGCCAAAACAATCCCCATCACCGCCATTCGCCGTGTGGGGCATGGACATGGTAGGCCCTTCAAGAAGGCCCTCCGTTACACCCACCTGCTGGTCGCCACGACAAATTCACAAAGTGGGTAGAAGCCAGTCCGAAATGCGACGGAAGATCGCCAAGTTCCTACGAGCTCATATACCGCCACGGCTTCCCCAACAGCATCATCACGGACAACGGCACAAACTTCGCCAAGGGAGCAATGGCGAATTTTGCGAGGAGCATCACATCCGCTCGACCTGCGCCGACACCCGAATCCAATGGCCAGCGGAACGAGCCAACCAAAGCATCCTCCACGGTCGAAACCGCGCCTCCAAGTACCACTCGAGCGCACCGGATGCTGGGTCAAGAGCTTCCTCCGTCATCCGGGGAATCCGCACCGGTCAACAGTCGACGGATTCACCCCTTCTTCATGGTCTACGCGAAGCCGCCATGCCAACCGACCTCGAACACGACTCGCCGCGGATCGTCCACTACGGAGGCCGCAACGAATCGCCCGCCAAGATGGGCTCGACCAACTCGACGGCGCGCGACCGCCCGATCGCGCACCGCTATCTATCGACAGGACCCGTCGCTACCACGGCCGACGGTGAAAACCCGCACCTTCCGTGAAGGCGACTTGGTGCTACGCCTCATCCAGACAAGAAGGGCATGCACAAGCTCTCCCTCCATGGAAGGCCCGTTCGCTATCGGGCGCCAGACGCAACGACGCCTACTACCTCGCCGACGTCCGGGGACGGTGAACTCGACGTCAGCGGCCTGGAATGTAAACCTCCTCCGAAGTTCTATACCTAGAACCCCACATATGTACTCTCCACCGCTATGAATAAAAGAAACGGTTCCTGCAAAATTGCCTACTCTCCATACCTTGTGCCACTCGACGTAATTAACAATATGCTAAAATACGAAGTCAACCCTTGGTACAGCGATCGGCTAAGTAGTGCGATGTAAGAGCACGAGTCATTTCAGGTCTTGCATCGTCCAAAACGCCAACCCGAGCCCCATCGAGTCGCCTAGCTCGACTGGTTTTACGAACCAAGACATCTGTCTCGCTCACAGCGACCCTGGTCCTCCGCATCCTCAAAGATAGCGACTCGAACGACTAAGTACCACGCCGGGGACTGCATACCAGTGTCTCGATCGGTCGTGAAAACGCCAAGAGAGCGTGCTCAGACTCGCCACGCGATCGACCCACCGGCCAGGAGCGACGCGCCACACAAACGCTGGGTCCTCAACCACCCTCGAGTCGCGCCTTGAACTACCAAGTACCACGCCGGGGACTCGCCACCCGCCCGTTCACAGACGGAAAACGGTAAAGCAGAGCACTCAAGGGAGTCGCCATGCATCGGCTCTCCGAGCCCGGTAGTCGACTAAATTAACAAAACACATGATAACAACAAACATCATATACAAGGTGAACCCATAAAAGGGCGGACGCTCGGGGACTCATCCACAATCAATCCAACATACACAAACAAATAGCAAAATGAACACAACGTTCCATTCAATCGCATTTTGCATTGTCTTACATTACAAAATATGCCTACCGGCAGAATTGTTACTAACACTACCGCAGGCTTCGACGATGATGCACCAGCGTCCGGCGCTCGACGAATACGATACGGGTTCGATGGATAAGTCGTCACCTGGCCCGCCATTGCCGCCGGAAGGGCTGCTCGACCTTGAAGTCGCGATGCGGCGGTCGCTGCTCGCGCGACGACCGCTTCTGTACGGAAGAAGGTCGCCCATCGCCCAAACACGCCCGAGTACGCGCGCACGCCGCAGCTTAAGAACCTCGACAGATCCACGGCACGGACGATGAAGGATAACCACTCGTCACGTCGTCAAGGTCGAAATCTTGAAGTGCGAGTCCTGCTCAGAGCCGCCGACGCTCCACGCCGAAAAGCCGACCGCCATGAACTCCACGACAGCGGGCGCCTTCTCCAAGTACTCCCACACCTCAATGAGGTCATTGGGAATAACCTCCGTGGGCGACATCTCTTGAAGGTAGGCGGATGCAAGTCGACAGCGTCGCCGAGTCGACGAGCATGCTCACGCATTCCTCGCATCAAGAGAACTCGCTTCATGGCTATCAATCATACGGCTGCGAGAAGGAGACAACTATGAGTACAATGGAACCCACAAACGGTACAATCGCAAAGGCAAGGAAGACGCACTCACCAATCAAAGGCGGGCGAGCCCGTGATGAAACCTTGGCGATGTATGGTCGCTCAAGCCCAACAATGATGGCTTCAGACGCCTTTCGATCCTCCGCGCCAACGGCAGCCTTCGCCGCCTGCTCACGAACTCGCTTCTTCTTCGCCTCCTTAAGCTCGCGCCGAGGTCGGCGATCTTTTGTTCGGCGGTGCCCAATGCATCAAGACCGCTTCCAGCTCTCCAATGGGACAAGCCCTTGGCGAGCCACCTCGCTTTCTTGCAGCCACAACCTCAAGTTCCTTGTTCGCTTCACGGAGAGCAGGTTCCTTCTCAACCGACGCCGTCAGAGCATCGCTCTGCCGACTCCAGCGCACTTCGACATCGCCGTTAGCACACATGAAAATTATTAAGTGCCCACCCGCTAAAATTTAGCGAGTGCGCACTCGGGGACTGGCGGTTGAAAAAATTCCTAAAGTGCCCACCCGCTAAAATTTAGCGAGTGCGCACTCGGGGACTGGCGGTTGAAAAAATTTAAGTGCCCACCCGCTAAAATTTAGCGATGCGCACTGGACCGACCAACGCCGCAAATCAGAATTAAAGAATCAGCCGTTGCAAAACAACGACCTGATCCTCGGGACTGGAGGTACCGGATGGCCGCCAAGCATGTTGTGCGGTTGCGCGTCCACGACGCAAGCAACGCCGTGTGTCCGCGACGTTGGTCAATCTCGGCCCGGCGATCTCGAGTAGGGCTCGCGATCGGCCGCACTTCGCCGTGGCCGCCTTGGCCATGAAGCGGGGAAGGTAGCGATTGACGCCCGCCCAAGGAACTCGCCTCCGCCCGGCAACGAAATGCCCCCTTCGTGGATGCGGTCGCTTCCACAGCGGGCCCAGCCGCAGCGGTCGCTGTGTCATCAGAGACGACGACAATGTCGTCGCCCTTGGCCTTCTTGCTGCCCTCCGTGGCGGCGGCGACTTCGTCCGCCTTCCTCTTACGAGAAGGGTCCTCCTCGCTAACGGCGGAGGGCACCTTGGCCACCGTCGGGTGGCCCATCTTCTTCACTCCGGTCCTATGTATCGAGACAACTCAGTCGAAAGAATTTAAATACTAAGAGAGGAAGATGAAGGCCGAGTGCACTTACTTGGCAACTGGAATGAAGCGCAGCCCAGTACGGAGGCCGGCCGGTTTCTCCAGCTCAGGGCCCAGTCGGCGACTAAGCCCCAAGTCCAGGACGCCAGGGGCCCAAGATACGGAGGGCTTCTTTGACGTTGAGGTAGCGGTTGGTGCCTCCGGAACACCTTCGACGGAGGCCCCCTCGTGAAGTGGAGCTGCCGCGGCCGGAGCCTCCTTGCGAGGCGAGACCGCCACGCTCGGGACCTCCTCACGAGGCGAAGCCGCCTCGGCCGGAGCCGCTCCTAGCCCGGAGACCGGCGCGAAGGGCGGAGGTAGTGAAGCCAGCGGCGCCTCCATGGATGGCGCATCCAGCGCGGCTGTTGCCGGAGCCGCCCCGTCGTCGGCCGAGCTATGGGCATCGGAGCCGCTTGCCGAGCGCGGCGGTGAGACCATCCTCGGCGGCTTCGTCCTCCTCGGGGCCTCGCCTCTTTCTCCTTCTTCTTCTTTGCGGAGTGGCTTGACGGAGCGAGGTGGTCTCCGGAGTTCTTCGTCATCATCATGACGCCGAGGCTCTTGCTCGCCGAGCTCGCGTTAACGTTGCCCACGGGTCTTTCGGATCGGGGCGATCTCTTCTTCGGATTCGTCTTCGTCGTCCTCATTGCCTTTCAAGGAAGGCGACGCTTGTCCCCGGGCGGATGGCCCAACTCTCGTCATCGGCGGGTGGGAGCCACCTTCCACCACTTGAAATAACTGCGTTAAACATGAAAGAAAGTTAGAACTACCGATCGCATATGCTGCGACTGCGAATGGGATCAGATTATTACCGTTGGAGCCGGACGCTTCGTGGTGTATGGAGGGAGCCCGGCCTGCGCATCCGTGTATGCCGCCTGGGTGATCCTCTTCAACGCTAGGAGATAGTCCTCCAGCTTCCACTCGGCAGGCCTTCGAGTCTTCTCGCCCGTACGGTACATATAATGCTCATGCTGGGCGAGTGGAACAAGACGCCGCCAAGCCAGCAGGTTGTACAATTCACCGTCGAGCCTTCTTCTTCGCATCGCGAATGGCTGGAGCATCTCGTCGACGACCATCCGCTGGTCGCCGGGTAGCTTGGCGACTGGAGATTGCGCGGCTCGGGCGGTCGGCCGAGTATCGTGGGATCGCCGCCTCATCTTCGGGTCGCCGTCACGTAAACCAAGACTTTTCGATCGCCGCTGCTTTGGCCGGCAGATGAGGTCAAGAAGGAGGCTTTGGATTTCAGCTGAAGGTTAAGCCGCGGCTAGCATTGGGTCCGCCTCGCCGCTGATCCGTCCATGGAATGATCTTGCCACAAGGGAAAATAGGGCCGGCAGCCGTAGCACTCGCAACGCCACAAAGATGGCGAGCTGCTCGATACTATGGGGACCCAGATCCGAGGGCTGGATCTCGTAGTAGGCGCAGGCGCCGAAGAACAGAGAGGTGGGAAACCCTAAACCCCGCCGAGGTGACTAGTGAAGCAGATGAACTCTCTCGGCTGGTTCGGATCGTTTCCGGGCGAGGATTCGCCAAAGCCGCCCGAGATTCCGGCCTCCTCGAAGGAGGCCAGCCATACCTGGTGCACTTGGATCTGCCCAAGGTTCGGAAAAGGCCATGGCCGAGGATTTGCTTGGAGGTCGGAGGATTGCGGGTCGCGAGATCAGCGGGCGAAGATGTGCGTACTCGGAAGAAATGGTGGGCGGTTGGCTTCCGATGGCCAACCATTCCCCTTATATAGCGAGAGCTGCCCGCCAAATTAGGAGGCCGTTACCGCGATGATTACGCCGAAGTTACCGCGGTTACCTTAACGGCTAGTTTGACCACACCGACGGTCCGCCTCGCCACTCGGCTCGCTAAATCACTACCGAGGCCGCGATCCGTTGGTTCGATTCACCCGAGACACGACTCGGTTTGCCGGATTTTTTCCTTCGCAGAGCCCGCCGACGATTCGATCGATGCCAACTAGAAGTCAGATACTCGATCGCCAGCCACCCGCGCCTAAATCAACGACGGCCTCGGGACTATGGGGATATGCCTACTGGGTATCCTCGCCGGACGCTTCCGACCGCCCAAGGTCACAGTGGGCCTGCAGAATCTGCCAGTGGATCAAAGCCCATCAAGGTACCAAAGCATCGGAGATTGAAGGCCCAAAGTAGTAGATAGGCCCAAATGGTCTGAGTTAAACGATTGGCAGAATTGTAACCGAATTGGTTGAGATATGTAAACCCTAGGGGAGGTGAGCCTATATAAACCTCCCCAAGGGGTGAGAAGGGATACGTTCCCTCATACACCCAAGCAACTCGCCGCCTAGCCGCCGAGTTCGCCCATTGTAAACACCTCCATAATACAATCTAGCAGGAGTAGGTCTTTACCCTCCGGGGGGCCAAACCTGGGTAAAACCCTGAGTCTCCGCCCTCATCTCGCACCGCAGATGGCAGGCCGCCCTTGCCCTTCGTTCTACTACTCGCTGCCGATTGCAGCATCTGCCGTGGTCATTCCCTCGACATGTAGATGTGAGGATTCTTCCTAGTACTTTAGATGCTTGCTTGATCAGTGAGCTAGGAGAGAGAGAGAGAGAGAGAGAGAGAGAGAGCACTGTTGTGTAGAGAGAGTGATCATATCTAACCCTAGGGCGCCTATTTATAGCATCTGCACTAGAGGAACCCACACCTTTGGATGGACGGTCAGGATGCCCCTGATCAGGGCATCCAGTGGCTGTTAATCAACAACCCCTAAAAGCCATTAATTTGACTTAGATTAATCACAGTAACCTTTAGATCACTACATATCACTTATATCCAACATTCACTTAAATACCTTCGAATTGAAGTGGGACCGCCCCTTAGAGTACGAGTCCATGGTACGTCTACTTTGCTTGAAAGAGGGAAAGACCGACACCCTAGGGCCGGTAATTCCCAACAGAATCGTTTTCAGTTGTTTGTCTATAAAAACGGACGACACGCCCCTGTACCACGGGAAACAATTGAGTCCCCCTATGGCCTATCCGGATCTAAACTGAGCCACGTATACTTTGCTTGCTGGACGATGCTAGCCGGCATCCGTATGCCCGTCCGTACTAGACGGCACTCGCCCGGGAAATCCGAGCCCCCCCAATCCCACCGTGCGCCACCCCCCCCCCCCCGTCCCAGCCATCCACGTCACGTCCAGACAAAAAATCTCCCCCATCACGTCCCAGGTTACCCCATCACACCCCCCAGGTCTCCCCCCTGTTCTTTCTTCCTCCTCCCCCCACCCTCCTCCCAGCCATCCCCATCACGTCCATCTTCTTTTTCTGCAAGTAAAAGAACCACCCTCCTCCCACCACCCTGCTCCCACCCTTATGTTGATGAAGAAGTGATCACTGCTCTTCCTCCTCCCCCACCCTCCTCCCCTCACCCTCCTCCCTGTTCTTTCTTCCTCCTCCGTTTCTCCATGGCTTCCATCTTCTCCCATGTCCATCCCCTGCATCCCCTGTGCAACTCATCTAGCTTCTGAAAAAGAAGGTAAAAAATCTCCCCCTCTCCATCTCCCCATCCCATTCTCTCACAAAGTATCCAACACAGAAAAAATCTTGCACACAATTCAAACACAAAATCAAAGAACATCATCCACAAAAACACATAAGCACAGTCATCCCCCCAGATCCAACAGATCCTGCCTGGGCAGAAAAGGTGGACAACAGAAAACAAGTTTCCTAACAGTGTGCAACAAAAGAAAAGATTTTTTCTTGGTAGCTCCTTCTTGATTTTTTGCATCTTTGTATTTTGCTTTGCATCCACACACTATCCTCTCTCATGTGCAGTAATCTGGTAAGAAAAAAAGGAACCAGGTTAGTTATGTAGAAGGGACCAACTTAGTTATAAAAAAGAACCAAGTTAGTTATGGAACAGGAACCAAAAATCAGTAAAGTATTCCAGGGAAAAAAATAGCATGGATGTGCATGTACAAAAAACCTGGTTCTTCTGGATTTTTTGCATCTTTGTATTTTGCTTTGCATCCACACACTATCCTCTCTCCTGTGTAGTAATCTGGTAAGAAAAAAAGAACCAAGTTAGTTATGGAACAGGAACCAAAAATCAGTAAAGTATCCCAGGGGAAAAAATAGCATGGATGTGCATGTACAAAAAAGAAGAACAGATTACAGAGGCAACCAAAAAGGAAAATCCTAATCTTCACATTTTATTTGTATCAGATGTCAACTTTTGATCTTAATGCCCCCCCTACGGAAGATGGTGATGTTCCTGACATGGAGCCGTTATACTGCACTCAGGCAGGTCCAGCAGAGTTTGTTGGAGAATCTCCGGATCCAGCGGTTGATGAGAGGGCAGCGCCTCTTGGTGGTCAGTCTGATGAACAAAGTGGTAGGGGCCCGCAACATAACAGAGAGTTGTCCCTGCTGGTGACCATGGTATTCCCGCATCTACTATTCCTACGGTCACCAGCTGGTGTAGGAATAGTAGATGCATCTACTAACCCTAACTTGGGGGAAGGTGATGTTGATGGAGCTGGCATGAACGAGGAAGTTGCATCCAGTCCGCAGGAGCCTTTCCTAGGGATGAGGTTTGACACAATTTCGAGTGCAAAAGCACATTATAATGCTTATGCTCTTAAGCTGGGTTTTTCTATCAAAGCTCACACATATCAGAAAGGGAGAAACACAGATCAGATAGTAAAACAACAGTTTGTGTGCAACAAGTTTCGTAGGCCTAAAACAGAGGAGGAGGAGCAACAGGAGAGAATGACTATTGTAGAAGATATCAGCCCTGTTCAGCTTGATGATGGCGATGTTGAAGCTCAGAGGAGTGGTTCATCCAAAAAAGTAGTAGCAAATTTGGGGTTAAGCGCAAGAGGGAAAGTATCAAACAAACAAATTTCCCAGCTAGAATGTTCGTCAAACTCATTGATAACAAGTGGCAGGTGACCTACTTCATCGCTGAACACAACCATCCTTTGATAGAAAGGCCATCACTTGCGAAGTACTTGAGATCGCATAGGGGTATCCCCCGTGACGAGAAAGAGTTCCTGAAGTGCCTGCATAATTGCAACTTGGAAACAGGTTTGTGACTTCTGATTTGTTACTAACTTGCTACTACTATTATGTTAAGTTGTTTCAGGGCATCCTCCTAAGTTGTTTTTCTAATGTGCAGGTCGCATGATGGAGGTCATGTCTGAATTTTATGGTGAGGATGCTTTTGTACCGTATGGCCCCAAGACAATATCAAACTTGCGGTCAGAATTTAGGAGTGGAAACAAAGAGTTCGACATAGGTGAAACACTTGAGCACTTCAAAGAGCTGCAGGCAAAAGACCCCAAATTCTACTACAAATTTTCCTTTGATTCAGAGAACAGAGTTGAAAACATATTCTGGGTTGATGGTTTGGCAAGAAAAGCTTATGTGGAAGCATATCACGACTGTGTGTCGTTCGACACAACTTTCTGTACAAATCGTTTCAACATGCCTTTTGCGTCGTTTATTGGCATAAATAGGCATGGGCAGTCTTTTTTTCTGGGTTGTGGTTTTCTCAGAGATGAGAGAGAGGACAGCTTTAAGTGGCTTTTTAGACAGTTCCTCGAAGCAATGCATGGGAAGAAGCCCACCAACATAATCACAGACCAGGACTGGGCTATGAAGAATGCAATTAAAGCTATTTTCCCCGATAGTGTGCACAGAAATTGTCGTTGGCACGTGATTAAAAAAGCCAACGAGAAGCTAGGGTCCTTCCTTGGACGTCATCCTGGTCTAGCTGAGGAGTTCAATGAGTGCATTGATGAGAGCATGACTGTTGAAGAGTTCGAAGCAACTTGGGCAGCAATGGTTGTGAAGTGGGGATTGTCCGAGAATGAAACTTTTGCTTGGTTAAAAAAATATGCTCATACATGGGTTCCATGTTATTTCAGGGAATGCTTCTTACCTTTCTTGCAGTCAACTCAAAGGAGTGAAGGATTCAATGCTGTCCTAAAAAGGTACATCAATCCGTAACTCTATCAATAACTTTGTAAGGCAGTATGAGAAGATTCAGGCCAAGATTTTGGGTAGAGAGGGCTGCAATGATTACCGGACGGATGAGCTTGAGGTGAGGCCATGGTCCCCATTCCCAATAGAGAAGCATGCACTAGCTGTTTACACAAGGGACATCTACTTGAGGTTCAGGGTGGAATTCGAGCTTATTGGGCGCTACAATGTGCAAGCACAAGGCCAGAACATGTACTTGTTGGTTCCTAACAATGTCAAGTGCTACCCTTATGGCTCTAGCACATACATGGTTAATGCAAATGCTGGGCAATTCAACTACGATTGTTGCAAGTACCAGCGTGATGGTATCCTTTGCTGCCATGTGTTGAAAGTGTTCACACATCTAGGTATTGATGCACTACCGGAAAGGTTCATTCTTAAACGGTGGACTCAGCAAGCAGTTGAGGATGTGGCGCTGGCGAAAGGTGTACAAGATGATGTGATGCCTGAACAGTCTCGGCAGAAGCTAAGGTTTGCAAACTTGTCTAGATCGTTCGTGCAAATGGCTAAAATTCTCAGTGAATCAGATCAGACAGAAGCTATTGCTCGTAGGCACATCAGGGAGATGAAATATGAGTTTGCGCAATTGAACAAAGTTCGCAAAAAGAAGAAACCAGCCCGCACAAACAGCGCCCCTAATGCGTCGCATGACACTACAACTCCCAGCACATCGCAACAAACAACAACTCCTAATGCACCGCAACAAACATCAACCCCTAATGTGCATCGCCCCATTTCTTCAGCTCCTAACGTGCACCAATCAATGGCAGCAGGGCCCTTGCCAACAGGGTCATGGCCGAAACCTCCCAGCAGTCACCGTGGTAATTCAGGCCCTATTCCATCCCCGCCGCCACCTCCGTCTATAACACAGCAAACATCATCAAGTGTGCAAGGGGTGATGCACGAAACACCTTCTCCACCACCTGCAACACAACCTGGCCCCGCTGCTGCTCGACAACTATACCGTGCCCGACAAACAACATCGGGGGGTGCATCTCCTGTTCAACACTTGGGTGGTGTGGTTGAGCCGAATAGAGAACATTTTGTAACACTAAACCCTCCTAGGTCTAACACTAAAGGGCAGAAGAAAGGAAGGATACCATCTGGCATTGAGTTGCAAGCTAAAAAAATCAACCTATGTGGTTTGTGTTTTGAGCCTGGACATAACGCTGCTACGTGTACTTCTGGGTTGGGCCATAAGTAGTGGGTTTTAATGTGGTTTGTGTCCTGACCAAAAGGGTGTAAGTTTTGTTATATGTAAGCTGGGTTCCTTGTTTAGAACAAAGTTGAGTTCACATTTTTTTATAACAGAAAAAGTCTGTTCCTGTTTTTTATAACCCATTTGTATGTAACCCAGTTTTGCATTACAAGGCATATGTACCAAAGTTGGTTCCTGGAGGCAGCCAACTTGGTTTCTGTGAATTCACTAACTTGGTTCCTAGTTTTGCACCCAGTTTTAGTTTTGCACCCAGTTTTTTGCAGAAACCAAGTTGGTTATGGTATGAGCCAACTTGGGTATATATGTCTTCTAATATATACTGATGAACACAACTTAGCTAACTAATTAGTTTCATATTAGTTCATATTATGTGCCAACTTAGATGGGTTGTGTTGACATCTACATCTTTCGCGTCTAGTGCGGCGGGCTGAGGGATCATCTCGGCTTGGTTGTCTGGTCCAAACGCCTGATGGCCACGCTTTTCTATCGCCGTCGACTGGCTGGTTAGATACAGGCCCTCCGCGCCCGTGCTGTGGCCATCAGCGAGAGCCATGTCCGGTACAGCGCCAGCCGCAAGGCACTAATCAGCCGCTCTGCATCTACTGCCGTGGACCTCGAGCCAGCAGCACTGCCGGTTGATCCGGTGGACCTCTACATTACCCGCCGTCACGAGTTCATCGGCGGCCAGGCTCATGTCTTGGCCTACGAGGTGATGGCGAGGCCAAGACATGTGGCCGTGCCTAGTACGTTCGATGGTGATGCCCAAGCATATAAGCAAGTTGGTTCCCTGGTGACCAAGTTTGTTCCTAGAAAAACATATAACCAGATTTGGGCTACTGTTTTCAATAAGCTGAACCCGTTGCCCAAGCATCCGATACAAAAAATGCATATATACACCACCCAGCTTTGCATAGTGCTTTACCTTTTATTTCTTGAGTATGGTTTTCCAGTTGCTATTGTTTTTCGGCGAGGTAACCCATGTGTTGGTCTGCACTTTTCTGATGTTTGGCAAATTCCCTGGTCCATACACCGGTAAGCTCCTCCCATTCCAATGTTCAGCATTGAACAAAGTGCATACACCGCAATCATAGCTGCATGATTTTAGTAGTACAAAAATCATAGTCATTAGATAGTATGTGAAAAAAAGAGCAACTTGCCGTCCTGGAAAACACATCATGTGTTTTGTATATACTCACGTTGTCGACTGCTTTGGAGGGTTGATGTCTTCAACTTTGTAATCTCTGATCTGCACTGCTGAATTTGCATAGTTTTCTTCCCATAAAATCTTGATGGGAGCAACTAATTCGTCGACAATATCATTGAACTTCTTGTCCGATAATGACCTGATCGAATCAAGAACTTCGAACCTTTTATCCCTTATGTTGATGACAAACAACCAGTAATGATTGACGTGGTTGTGCTCGCCTGGTGCCAAGTTCTCGAGCACGGGCATCATAACCTGTGTTTTTGTTGGAATTATGCCCTAGAGTCAATAATAAAGATGTTATTATTATAATTCTTGTTCATGATAATGTTTATATTCCATGCTAGAATTGTATTAAGCGGAAACTTTAATACTTGTGTGGTTTGTGAACAACACCGTGTCCCTAGTACGCCTCTATGGACTAGCTCATTGATCAATGATGGTTAAGTTTTCCTAACCATAGACATGAGTTGTCAATTGATAATGAGATCATATGATTGGGAGAATGATATGATGGACAGACCCAAACTAAGCGAAGCAATTAGATCGTGTCATCGTGTTCGTCTTTGCGAAGCTTTTCTTATGTCAAATATTGTATTCCTTAGACCATGAGATAATACAACTCCCTGGTATTGGAAGAAAGCTTTGAGGTCATCAAACGTCATCCTATGAGAGGGTGATCATAAAGGTGTCTCTCAGGTGATCGGAAAGTATCTGTTGGGTTGTATGTATCGAGATGGAATTTGTCCCTCCCAAGTCGGGAGATATACTGGCCCACTCGTAATCGATATCAACACCGCTTGCAATCATGTGGTTAAGGAGTTAATCACAAAGTGATATCGGATTACGTACGAGTAAAGTACTGCCGTTAACGAGATTGAACTAGGTATGACTGATCGACGATCAAATCTCGAGCAAGTAAAATATCGCGAGACGAAGGGAATATATATGGGATTGATTGAATCCGCATCGTGGTTCATCCGATATGATCATCGATGAATGTGTGGGAGTCAATATGGGTTTCACACTGTTGATTATTGATAGAAGATCATGTCGCATATTCTAACCGCAGGTCACACATAACGTGTCTCGGCTAGGATAGATTGGATTATTGGTTTATGAGTTTTTGTTCGGAGTCTTGGATGGGATCCGGGATATCACGAGAGGTTCCGGAGTGGTCCGGAGAATAAGATTCATATAAGGCAGTGCAGTTTTTGGAGTTCGGAATTGTTCCGGGTTAATCGGTATTGTACCGGAAGCTTCTAGAACATTCTGGAAGGGGACCAACGTGGCCCCACCTTCCAGGAGGGGGCATGGGCCTATGAGGGAGTGCCCTGGCCGCATTGGGCCAGGGGCACAAGGCCCCATAGGGCCCAGCCGGCCAACAAAGGGATAAACCCTAATTGGAGCTTCTAGAAGGGGGGTTTTCTTGCCCCCCACTCCTCCTCCTTTGGCCGCCGGCCTTGGCTTGGGGGAGGGGCTAGGGTTGCCGCCCACACCTCTATATAAAGAGGGCTGGGGGCGCACTACCCCCAACACACCTTCCCTGCTGGGCCGCCTGCCGCCTCCTCTCTCCTCCCGATTGCGTGTGGCGAAGCCTGCTGCAAACTCTACACCAATTGCACCGCCGTTGTAGATCCAACCCATCTCTCCACCATACTTGCTGGACCAAGGAAGGAGGAGACGAGAGGTGCCGCACGTGCATCTCACGGAGGCACCGCCACTTGTGGTGCTAGATCGGATCGGATCGCGAGGAGGAGAAGCGAGTACGACTACATCACCCACATTCCGACGAACGTTCCGCTATGCGAATCTTCAAGGGTATGAAGATCTAATCCAATCTCTCTCGTTGATTGCATCTCCTAGATTAGATCTTGACTTCCCTCTGTTCGCATCCATAGAAAATTTTGATTTACTATGCCGCGAAACCCTTCAGTTTTTTCAAAAAACAAACCAGAAAAGTGAGTAGAAGAAAGGAACAAAACCAGTAGCTAAAAAAGCAACTTAGCTATATGAGTGGGACCAAGTTAGACTAATTTGGAACCAACTTGGTTACAAGGGGTGGGACCAACTTAGTTATATTTGTGGGACCAACTAAGACTAAGTTTGGGACCAACTTAGTTATATTTGTGGGACCAACTTAGTATTAGTTTGAATCAACTTGGTTACAAGGGGTGGGACCAACTTAGTCATATTTGTGGGACCAACTTAGACTAATTTGGAACCAACTTGGTTACAAGGGGGTGGGACCAACTTAGTTATATTTGGGGGACCAACTAAGACTAAGTTTGGGACCAACTTAGTTATATTTGTGGGACCAACTTAGTATTAGTTTGAATCAACTTGGTTACAAGGGGGTGGGACCAACTTAGTTATATTTGTGGGACCAACTTAGACTAAGTTTGGGGTCGACTTAGTTATAGTTGTGGGACCAACTTAGTCTTAGTTTGAATCAACTTAGTTATATGGTGTGGCCAACTTAGTTATAGTTGTGGGACCAACTTAGTCTTAGTTTGAATCAACTTAGTTATATGGTGTGGCCAACTTGGAATTTTGAAGAAATAACTTACAGTATCTTTTTTGTCAAGATGGGCAGTGACTTTGCCGAAGTGCTTTTTCAGCTCTCTCTTGTTGCATTCCAGATTTTTAAGTAGACTCTGAAAAAACACAGGAGAGACGCATTAGATGCAACATTCCAAAAAAACAGAAAGCAAAAATGGTGAATGATACCATGCTAGGAAAGTGTGTTGTTTGTAAAAGTGGGTCTTTACCGTAACCCTCAGAGGCATGACAATCTTCTTAATCTTTTTAAGTTTCTGCAACATTATGGACTCTATTCCGAGTTCCATTACAATATTTGACAACTGTCCACAGGGCATCATGGAGTTTGCAAGATCTCTGAGTGTAACAAAATACTTTTCGTATGATACAATTATTGGTGTATTGTCGATGTCTTGGCCCCTTTTGGTTCTTTTTCCATGTGCAGTAACTAAGTTGTACAACTCTTTCACATCAGCTGAACATGTGTACACCCTTTGATCGACATATGCGAAGTAGGGTGACTTCACTGCAGGATCCTACCTAATGATTCTTCTTTCTTGTACCTGTGGGCGATCTCCTGCAGTTGTGCTTCCAGAAGAATCAGGGTCCAATACAATGACACTCCCCACCCTTGCTGGCGTCTGGAAACCGCTCTGTATTTTCTCAACAACTGCATCCTTAGGAGGATCATTCGTAGAAGCCCTTTCTTTTTCCACCTTGTCAGCTGCGGCACATGCTCCTCTCATTGTTTCCTCATCCCACGCCCAATCGTCGTTTAGCCTTTTATCGTTCAGGTTGACCAGTGTTATGCTTGCTGAAGTTGAATGGCCTGGAACTATGCACTTGTTTTCTTCCTCCTGCAGGGTCAAAACCAGTCGAAGATGGTGGATCACAGGCTTGATCCACTAAATGTTGCCAAGCTGTTTTTATCTGGTGGTGCGAACTTTGCACCGGTGGTAGTAGACATGCATCACTCGTTTTGTGTTGTGTGTGTGCGTATTCCTGTAGTTTCGATGCTTGCGACGCAGCCTTGTAGTTCGGTCACCTTCAGTGTGTCTTGCCGGTTTTGGAGGGGCGAGGCATTTTGGTATGACCGTAGGTGCTCCCCTTGGAGTGGCAATCCCTTCACCGGCTGCTGCGATGTCATGGGCTAAGTACTCGGTTGGGTGGCTTGGACCGGTGGCGGTAACTCTGTTTTGGGCTTTGCCTTTGGTGTTTTAGTTCTTTCTTTGCGTTTGTTGGGTCACCTTACAGGCGACGTTGTCTGCCATCTTCATCTCCTAGTCCCCTGTGCCTGCCGGTCATCTCTTATATCCAATTTCTGAAGGTTGAAGCACTCTACTGTTAGCTTGTGTATTGCGTCTTCGCTTCCAATCATATATACCACAGAGACATTTGTAGTGCGTGCCCTCATCTCCCTATCTACCACCAAATGGAAGACAACATTGGCCTCACTCTTGCCATCATCATCATCAAACACAGGAGCTTCAATGTGCAGGCAGCCAACATTTTTTCTTGTTTCTGCTGCAACCATCCCTATTAACTCTGAAAGAGAATTTTGGTCTTCTGTCTGATGGCCTTGTCCTGCATGTAACCTTTCTGCCCGTTCTTCCTCCACTTTCCTTCTTGTTCTTTGAATCAAGCCCTGCACTGAGAACTCATCGAGGTTTCTCCCACAATCACCATCCCGATTTCCTAAGTCAATGCCCCTCTCCCTGAGGTTGCTGGCTGGGCAATCTCGGTTTTCCTTTGGTGCCAGTCTAGCTGATCTTCTTGGCATCTTGGTCAAATTGCACCCATGATCTTCCTCTTGTTCATCTTCTCCTCCTCCTCCATTCCCATTGTTTGCATCTCTGTTAGCTCCATCTTCCTCATCTTCCTTGCTGTCGCCATCTTCCTCATCCTCATCTTCACTATCGTCATCACCATCAGAACCATCATCAGGGTCGCCGTCATCTTCTTCGTTGTTGAATTCTCCATCAGTCCTTTGCTTCTTTCTTCTCCCCTCAACATAGCTAGACCTTTCTTCATTGTATATATTCCCAATAGCCTCGACAAATGTCCCGATTCTATTGGATATGTCTGCATAGCTCGCCTTGAGATGGCAAATTTCCTTTTTCTCTGCATAAATCAAAAAAAGGTATAGGAGAGAAATTAGTACAACTCCAGCAGCCAACTTAGTTAACTAAGCTGGTCCCGCAAAGTTAAGTTGATTTCATAGTTAACTATGAAATATGGAATCAACTAAGCTAAGTTGGGTCCTTGCAGGGCTTCTCAGTGCAGGGCTTCTCGTGTGCAGGGCTTGATTCTCAGTGCAGGGATTGATTCCAAAAAAATAAGCTAAGTTGGGTCCTAGGATTAGCTAAGTTGATTCCAAAATATAACTAAGTTGGTACCACAAAAATAATTAAGTTGGTCCCACAAAGATAAGTTGATTTTCATAGTATAATGAGCCAACTTAGCTGCAATATAAAGTCAACTTAGCTATGAGACATGAATCAAGTTGGTTCCAAAAAAGAATAAGCTAAGTTGTCATAGTATAATGAGCCAACTTAGCTACAATATAAAGTCTGTTGGAGATATGCCCTAGAGGCAATAATAAATATAGTTATTATTATATATCTTAGGGTTTATGATAAATGTTTACATTCATGCTATAATAGTATTAACAAGGAAACATTAATACTTGTGTGATTTGTAAACTTAATTGAAGTTCCTAGTAAAGCCTCTATATAATACTAGCTTGTTGGTTAATAGATGATTGTGGTTTCCCTATCATGAAACATTGAGATGTTATTAAACAACAAGATCATATCGTTAGGAGAATGATATGGTGGACATACTCCTATAGATAAGCGTAGCATAAAGATCAAGTCATTTTAATAGTTCAATTGCTATATGCTTTCTGATACATAGTAATCTAATTCCTTCGACCATGAGATCATGCATATCACCTTTACCGGATGGATGCTTTGATGACATCAAACACCACCGTAATCGGGTGGCTATAAAGGTGGCATTGAGTGTTGGAAGGTATTGGTTGAAACACATGGATCAAGAATGGGATTTGTCCATCCATATGACGGATAGATATACTGGCCCTCTCGGTGAAATGTCATCCAATTAGCTTGCAAGCATGTGACTGGCTCACAAGGGATCACATATCACGGGAACGAAAAGAGTACTTATCGATACGAGGTTGAACTAGGTATGCAGAGATCAAGCGATCATAACCTCGGATAAGTAAACTATCGTGAGACAAAGGGAAATTGATATCGTATGTAAGTGGTTCATTCGATCGCAAAGTAATCGTAGAAATATGTGGGAGCCATATGAATTTCCAGATTCCTCTATTGGTTATTGTTTGGAGAAGTGTCTCGATCATGTCCGCATAATTCACGAACCGTTGGGAGACACACTTAAGGATTCGACGTTGTTTGAGTAGTTATGGAATGATAGAAAGAGACCGAATGTTTTTCGGAGTCTCGAATGGGATTCGGGATATCACGAGGAGATCCGGAATGGTCCGGAGAATAAGATTCATATAAGGAAAGTCCTGTTTCGGAGATGGAGAATGGTTCCGGTGTTTTCATCGGGAATGTTCTAGAAGGTTCCAGAATGTCCGGCACTCCGGGGGGAAGGGTACATGAATGTGTTATATCAAGTTGATATGATTGCATCATGTACTGGGTGTCATCGCTGTTCAAAATAGAGGGTTTATTCAAATCCTAGTTTGAAAAGTCAAACGGCAAGTTTTGGAAAGAGGAGGAGGTAGGAAACCAAGTTGGGAGGTTTCCCTCCTCCAACCGGCGCACCACCAAGCCGAGTTGGGAGGGACTCCCTCCCTCCTGGCCGGCCCCTCCACCTATAAAAAGGAGGCAGGGCTCCTCTAGCACACAAGTCCCTTGCCCGAAACCTAACCCTAGCCGCCAAGCCTCCCGCCACTAGGGATCTCCTTTCCGCCGACTTGGGCACCTCCAAGCCTTAGCCGCCGGCCCTAGCACCTCTTCCTCGGCGTTTCTAAACCCTAGATCGTCGAGGGATTTCTCATAGCCCACCATACTCGCTCGGCTTGAAGCCTGCGAGATCTCCCTCTACTTAGGTACGCCACGTTGTCTTTGGGAATCGAGGAGAGTGCTACAACCTCATTTTCTTTGGAACAAGGGAGAGGAAGGTCTTCGTCGAGTCGAGCGTGTGACCATTGCGGGAAGCCTGCTTGGAACGCCTTGGGAAGGATCGTCTCTGCGATCTTGAGATCGGGAAAATCGACTACATCACCCACGAGAATCCGCTCTCGTTAAACACTTTGGAATCTTCGAGGGTGAGTTATTCTATCGACTCGTTGCTACAATCTAGTAGATAGATCTTGGCTTGTTTGTTTGTATGCGGTAGAAATTTTTTGTTTTCCATGGTACGAAACCCTACAAAGTCAACTTAGCTATGAGACATGAATCAAGTTGGTTTCCAAAAAAAGAATAAGCTAAGTTGCTTTTCCTACTTGTTTTGTTCCTTTTCTACTCACTTTTACAAAGTAGGAAAATCAACTGAGCATGTGATATGCAAAAATCAACTTACTTTTTTGTATGAAACTAACTAATTAGTTTCATATTCATATACTCAACTTAGATGTACTCAACTTAGCTATAGTATGAAATCAAGTTATGAACTCTAAATTATTTCATATACCTCGTTTGAAAAGTTCCGTGGCAGTTTCGCAGACACGAATTCTTCGGTTCTTGTCATGCCCACAAAAAGACCGTCTCTTATATAAGCCCCGACAGATTCTTTGAGTTGTATGTTGTTGAAAACAGAAAAAGCCGTGTTAAAACAAATGTATACAGATGGATTAAAATCAAAAACACATTGGGATTTTTAGGGGTTTTTTGTATGGGAAGCAAATTGCTTACTTTCAACTTTCCAAACTCCCCATCCCCTTTTGCATCCTTCCGCATGACAGCCTGTATGAGTTTGTCGTTCCATGCTGCAGACGTATTAGACACTTCTTGGACTCCACAACCTCGTCAACATCCAGGGAATCAAGATAAAGGATCTGCATTGGAAAAAAAGGACAAAAAAGGTAAGTTAGAAAAATGATATTACATGCTGCCGGATAGTGTTATTTTTGTGTTGAAAAAAGATGTCTCCACCTTGAAATTACCACGAGATGGTGAAGACAGCAACATATCTGGATTTCTTATTTACTCCCATTTTCTTTACTTCATTATTATTTGATCAATGGCAAATTAGGCGAAGTTTGTCCGTGAACTGGTTAAGGTCCACTAATGCTTGGTACCACCAGGCTGATGCTTGATGCTTTGTAGGGCTCACAAAGCAGGTGATTACGCCAGCAAAATATGCGCCTTGAAACTTCATGTCCGGCAGCCTTCCATTCCTTTTATCATCGCACCAATCGGCCCACTCGGGTGCTGTGCCACTCTCTATGTTGTACTCTTTATTAAAGAACTCAATTGCCTCTGTTTCCATTTCATATCTAACAGGGCTTCCCTCGTTTTTTATCCCGACCACTTTGGTGTAGTATGCGCATTGACCGGGATACTCCCCTTCTGGTATAACAATCTCTCCATATGGGGTCAAAACATGATAAGACCACATACTAAGGTCTCTGAGCATCTCTTTTTGCACCTTAAGCATACCTCCCATCCCCAATCTTCTATCGATCTTTATGATCTTGAACTAGCAGTTGGTTCAGTTTGAACAACCTGGCGGGCGCGATTCCTTCCTATCTCGTAACAAAAAAACAGGTCGTGTGCATAAGATAATTAAGTTGGTTACTGTTTTATTGCGTGAAAAAATAGAACATAAAAGGAAGAAAAGAAAAGGCGCGTGGTTCGTGACACGACCAGTCTTGCTTTCGGCAACGTATGTTCTTGTGATTGTATCCGCAATAGTAGGATTTGTTCACGAAGATGACGCATAAAGTTACCCCCACCAAAAAACAATGTTAGCACTTGGACAAAAAATATCAGTTGTATCTTGGAAAAAAGGATGTTTTACCTGCTGTCCGGTTTGTGCGATTTAAACGTATGCCGCTTGACAACATCTTTCATCATTTTATGACTTCGACTTTTTCTGCAGGAATAACTTAGTTATTTTCTAGGACCCAACTTAGTTGGATTTCTACTTGTATGTATAGATGTAGTAAAACAACTTAGCTCTCTCTAAAAATCAACTTAGTTCTCTCCAAAAAGGAAAACAACTTAGTTGTCTGCAGAAACCAACTTAGTTATTCATAGGGGCCAACTTACTTATTGTGTATGAACCAACTTAGTTGAGTAAAATATTCAGAAAAAACAAAAGAAAAAAGCCAGGAAAACAACTTAGTTCTCTTTTCAAAAAAGGAAAACAACTTAGTCCTCTGCATGAACCAACTTAGTTAATGCTAGGACCCAACTTACTTATTTGTATGAACCAACTTAGTTAAGTAAAAAAATTCAGAAAACAGAACCTTATGCTGCTCTACTGTCCTGTCATCTATCGACAGTAGAGCAGAAACCAACTTAGTTGTTTGCAGGAACCAACTTAGTTATTCATAGGGGCCAACTTACTTATTTGTATGAACCAACTTATTTAAGTAAAAATATTCAAAAAAAAACAAAAGAAAAAGCCAGGACACTTAGTTCTCTTTTCAAAAAAGGAAAACAACATCTTCTGCTCTACTGTCGTCTTCAAACAAGGAAAACAACATCCTAGGACCCAACTTACTTATTTGTATGAACCCACTTAGTTAAGTAATTTTTTTCAGAAAACAGAACCTTCTGCTGCTCTACTGTCGTCTGTCGACACCTGTTTTGACTACAGGTGCAGGTAGACAGTGATCACTTCTTCATCCTATACTATAATGTGTGCTACTGCTGCTAGATAACTCGCGAGAGCGAGGAAAACACAAGAAAAAATCCCAGGAAAAATTACAATGCCCTTGCTAATTCCCCCTTACTGCAAAAAACACAGGAAAACCACCCCCCCCTCCCGCCAAATTAGTTCTCTGCAGAAAACAACTTAGTTATTCCTAGGACCCAACTTACTTATTTTTATGAACCAACTTAGTTAAGTAAAAATATTAAGAAAAACCAGGATTCTTGTGATGAACACTAGTTTTCCAGTCTCTAGAAAACAACTCTTTGCTACTCTCAGTCTGCAATACTGTTTTCACTACATGTGCAGGTAGACAGTGATTGCTTCTTCGGCCATACTATACTGTGTGCTACTACTGCTAGATAACTCGCGATACCAAGGAAAACATAGGAAAAAATCCCCCGGGGAAAAATTTACCATGCCCTTGCTAAAAAAAATCCTTCTACTGCAAAAACATAGGAAATGCCCATGACACTCGTCATACATGCAGTGAGTGACATACATTCATATTCAAGTAAGACGGATAGGGCATATTTGACTAGGAAGCAAGCAAAGCAAGTCCCTCCATACCAGCTAGCAGTCTTAGTTTTCACCGGACTTGCTAAATTTCCTACACAAGTTTGAAATCCATGCAGTGAGCTTTGTAAAAAAATTCCCTACATGAGTTAGAATCCGTCATCATCATACGGATCGAGTGCTGCTTTACCTATAAGACATGAAATCGATAGGATAACATGACATGGGTTCGTGCAAAACCAAAAAATGCGGGAAAAATTGGATGGATTACACAGGCGGGACCTCCTGTGCTCGATGTAGATGCTTGATACGATGTACTCGGCGAGGCCCTCCCAGTCGCCCGACGAGGTGCTCCTCCTCGCTCAGCCCCGGATGCGGTGCTTGATGCGCGGTGCTCGGAGTGCCGACGAGCTCCCCGACGAGATCTTCTATCTCGCGTGCTAGATGCGCGTTGGTGCTCCGTCTGCGGGTGCTCGACACGCGGTGCTCGGAGCGCCGACGAGCTCAATAGATCCTCCCATGGACGCCTCCGCGGAGATGGTCGCCCTCCACAGATCTCGCCGAGCCTTTCGCCGGAGCACGCCGCCGCCTCCGCGATTCGAATCTGGTAGCGATGTATGCAAGGCCTCTCTCTCTCCCGTTGTCGATGAAGAAAATGGGGAGCGGCGAAAGCAGCTTAACGGCCGGTCGCCCTTCCACAGATCTCGCCGAGCCGCTATCGCCGGAGCATGTCGTCCCTCCTCCGCTGGATTCTGCGAATGCTGTTGGCTGTCTCTCTCCGTTGTCGATGTCCAAAATGGAGCGACGGAAGCGAAAGCGTCTTGCTCCACACGGGGTGGTTTCGGTCGGAAGACGCCTTTAGATTGATGCGCGATGAACGGTCCAAAACAGAGTGCTCGGTCCACCAGCCAGCATCCGGATGTTTTTTTAGCATTTGGGTTGCTTGAAAGAGGGAAAGACCCACACACACACACACTAGGGCCATTAATTCCTAACAGAATCGTTTTCAGTTGTTTTTTGTCTATAAAAACGGACGACGCCCCTGTACCACGGGAAATAATTGAGTCCCTGTATCCGGATCTAAATTGAGTTTGGGTTTCAAG
The DNA here is from genome assembly GCA_030063025.1 of Avena longiglumis. Classification (NCBI taxonomy): domain Eukaryota; kingdom Viridiplantae; phylum Streptophyta; class Magnoliopsida; order Poales; family Poaceae; genus Avena; species Avena longiglumis. The sequence continues at coordinate 123,639,823 of CP125978.1, forward strand.
CAAGCGGAAGGGCAGCAAGGAGTAGATCGATCTGCATCCATGGCCAACCGGAGGCGTGCCGATGATAATGTCGACGACCGGCTGAGCGACCTGCCAGACTGCCTCCTCCACGACATCCTCTCACACCTCAAGGCCCGGCAGCTCGTGCAGACGTGCGTGCTGTCGTCGAGATGGCGCCGCCTCTGGCTCACGGCGCCGTGCCTCGACATCGACGCCGGGGAGTTCGCGTCCGTGGCTAGCCGCCAGGACAAGGTCAGGTTTAAGCCTCTCTTTGGCGGGAAGGACGGCGAAGAGGAGGAGGAGGACGAAGATCTGGACAGGTTCGATGACTTCGTGGACAGTCTCCTGCTCCGTCGCAGCGGGTGCGTCTCGCCGCTGGGCACCCTGCGGCTGAGCATGCCCTCGGCGTGGTCCATATGGATGCGCTTCCACTTCGACCGTCGCGGCTCCAACTCGCACACCAGGTGGGTTCGCCGCGGCCTCCGGTGCTCGCCGGCGACCCTCGACGTCTCCGGCATCAAGCTGCCGCCTCTCACGTCGGGCACGCACCGCCTCACCAAGCTGCGCCTCTATAACGTCATTCTCCACAAGGATTTCGAGACGCACCTCAGCTCCGGGCTCCCCGTCCTGGAAGACCTGGAGGTCAGGTGCACGGAGATGTCCAAGATCTCAAGAATCGCGTCCCACACCCTCAAAAACCTCACCGTCGATAACTCCCCCACGACCAACGAAGGCACCAGCCTAAAATTTGCCGTGGATGCTCCTCGTCTATCCCGGCTGCACCTTGTCGTTCAGTTTAAACGCCTCGGCGTCTTTGCTGTCACTCTGTCCGAGACTACTTCTCCTGTCCATGCGTCCATCTGTTTTCTGGACAAGGCTAAACTCCGACAGGTTCAGGGAGGTTGCTACTATTGGCAAGATGACAAGAATTTGCTACTGGCTCTCTGCAAACTTCTCCGCTCACTATCAGAGACCGTCAGTAGCTTGGAGCTGTCAGGCTTCCAAGATATGGTGCGCGCATCATTACATGTATTTGCTGAAACTCTAATTCAAGTCGAAAATAATCTTATTATGGTCTCTATTTTATATGCATGCAGGCAGTAGGGGAGCAGCATGTTCCGAATTTCGCATCACCGGGTACTCCATGGCCAGCGGGGGCATATCAAAGTCAGCAGACAGTGCAGACAAGTGCTGATTCTCTCCCCCGTCCTATGTTACAGGCCATACTTGATGCGGAACACAACAGATCACCACTGTTTCCAAACCTAAAAACCTTGGTCATTGATAAGTGCCAGATAGGTGACAACATTCAGACATTCTGGTCCCTTTTGCAACATACGCCTGCCCTTGAGAAGCTTACTATCAACAATTGTGAGGTACTACTACATACTTGCAACCTCCCTTTGTTTATCTATACTTTTTTAATTAATAAATAAATCTTACGCCGTACTACTTCATTATTTTCTTGGCTCGTCTGTGTAGTGCGAAACGTTTCAGTATGGTGCTGCTAGTTACACTTTGCACAAGGGTGGTACAGCCTCCAGCCTGAAGTTGGTAGAAATCATCTATAACGATGGAGACGATCATGAAGGCCAAGATACTCCACAAATGGAGAAGATCTTGTCCATGGTACAAAGGGACTTACCGGTGACTACCAAGATCCATGTTAGCAAAATGCAAAAATAATAGACTCCTCCTTTAAGTTCCTGGTGAGATTTATTAATTTTTGTTAATAAATTGTCTTTCCGTGTATTTATTGAGATAATGCCCAGAATTCACTAATAATGTAAACCTAGACAAGAAATATATAAACTTCTGAGATATATTTAAAATGATTTGTATATGGGTTTGTGCCAGGTGGTTTATTTTTTTTCATAAGAATGTGGTTTGGACATGTTCATCATGTATTATATGATTGTTTTCTTGGCCACGTATTATTCGGATGGTATGGAGCAATTTCAAGAATATATCCCCTTTTTATTTGTTCCCCGTCTATTTTCTCCTCACATGCAACTATGGAACCAGTAAATACCTTTTGCCCTTTCTTGGTTGTCTCTCCCGACTGCACTTGCACAGTTCTAAATTTTTTCAAGCGGTATTCCTATGGGAGAAATTGAGGTCATAAGGTGGGTGACATCCTTCTTTATGAAATCCATTAAAAAAATGTTTTGTCAAGTTATAGGAAAGAAAAGCCATAGTTTTATTATTGTTGAAGCCACATCTTTTTAACTATACTACTTAAATACCCGTGCGTTGCTATAGGTCCACACTTTTTTTGTCAACAACCATGTAAACATAATGCACATAAATTTTCCCGGTGGCTTGTGAACGAAGAGATCTTGGTGAAGCGATGTGGGTCTACTATGTAAACATAAGTTTAAAAGTGGGAAATACATTTTCCTAATTCTGTATGTGGATGATATCATGCTTTCTAGCAGCAATGTGAGTCTACTACTAGAAACAATTTTGATATAAAAGATCTCTTGATGAAGCTTCATATATTTTAGGTATAGAAATTCACCGAGATATGAAAAATGGGTTTCTAGGACTATCGCAAAAGGCATACCTAGAGAATACATGCAATGCCACACTTGCTCCTATAGTCAAGGGCAAAATTTTTGGGAGATTTCAATGTCCTAAGAGTCAATATGAGATCGATCAAATGAAAGCGGTACCATATGTTTTGGTTATTGGAAGCTTACAGTATACACAAGTGTACACTCGCCTTGACTTAGCTTTTATCAATGGGATACTTGGTAGATATCAAGAGAACCCAGGCATAGAGCACTAGAAGATGGTACAGAAAGCATTGTGTTATCCACAAGACACAAAAGACCTCATGCTAACATATAAAAGGTCTGATTCCCTAGAGATAAGAGGGTATTCAGATGCAGATTTTGTGGGAGACAGAGATGATAGAAAATCCACGATAGGATACGTCTTCACTCTCGCATGAGGAGCTATTTTATGGAGAAGCTCTAAATAGTCAATAGTTGCATCATCCATGATGTATGCATAATTTATAGCATGTTATGGGGCCACAGGGTAGGCGATATGGTTAAAGAAATTTATACCCGACTTAAAAGTGGTACATTGCATTGACAAACCACTAAAAATATATTGTGACAACGAGCCCGCGGTATTCTATATTCACAACAACAAGTCGAGTAATGCTTCCAAACCAATAGAGATGAAGTATTATGTTGTGAAAGATAAGATCCAGGATCACACTATAATACTCGAGCATATAAGGACAAAGGATATGCTTGTGGATCCGCTTACGAATGGCTTACCACCTAATGTGTTCAAGGAAAACTTAGCCGGCATGGGTTTAAGAAAAAGCCTATGATTCCTAGATCATAAGAGGCCCAAAAGGAACAAAATTGTTTTAAAATAGAGAGGTATATTGTAGTTGTCTGATTCTATTGGTAAATGAGATGTGACGATGAATCATGCTCTATGTACTGATTAGTGATGAAATGAGTAAAGCATAAAGTATGCAGTTAAAAGAATAGTTGAGATTAAGGGGGAGAATGTTAGATTGATCTCCACCCCGATTGGGCTCAGTGGCCCCTGGATCCCGTGCCCTTATCGGGGGCGCGCAACCAAACCATGGTTGGTGGACCCCTGTCGCCAGCGCCATATAAAGAGTAGGGGGCGGCTGTTGGAGATATGCCCAAGAGGCAATAATAAAGAGGTTATTATCATATCTTCATGCTTATGATAAATCTTTACATACGATGCTATAATTGTATTAACTGGAAACATTAATACTTGTGTGATTTGTAAACATAAAAGAGTCCCTAGTAAAGCCTCTTGTTAAACTAGCTTGTTGGTTAATATATGATCATGGTTTCCTGATCATGAACATTGAGATGTTATTAACAACAAGATCATATCATTAGGAAAATGGTGTGATGGACATACTCCTATAGATAAGCGTAATATTAAGATCAAGTCATTTCAATAGTTTGTTTTCTATAAGCTTTCTGATACATAGTAACCTAATTCCTTCGACCATGAGATCATGCTAATCACCATTACTGGAAGGATGCTTTGATGACATCAAACACCACACCATAACTGGGTGGCTATAAAGGTGGCATTGAGTGTTCGGAAAGTATGTGTTGAGGCACATGGATCAAGAGTGGGATTTGTCCATCCATATGACGGATAGATATACTCTGGGCCCTCTCGGTGGAATGTCATCCAATTAGCTTGCAAGCATGTGATTGGATCACAAGGGATCACATATCACGGGAACGAGAAAAGAGTACTTATAGGTAACGAGGTTGAACTAGGTATGCAGAGATACCGACGATCAAACCTCGGATAAGTAAACTATCGCAAGACAAAGGGAAATTGGTATCGTATGTAAGTGGTTCATTCGATCGCAAAGTAATCATAGAAATATGTGGGAGCCATATGAATTTACAGATTCCTCTATTGGTTATTGATCGGAGAAGAGTCTCGGTCATGTCTGCATAATTCACGAACCGTAGGGAGACACACTTAAGGATTCGATGTTGTTTAGTAGATATGGAATGTAAGTAGGGAGACCGAATGTTGTTCGGAGTCTCGGATGGGATCCAGGATATCACGAGGAGATCCGGAATGGTCCGGAGAATAAGATTCATATAAGGAAAGTCCGAATCCGGAGTTCGGGAATGATTTTGATGTTTTCATCGGAGAGGTTCTAGAAGGGTCTAGAAGGTTCACCGGACCGGAAGGGGAATGGTTCATGAATGTGTCGTGGTTAAGTGGAATGATTGGATCATGTCCTAGGTCATTTGGTTGGGCATTTGCAAGAGAGGAATTAAGCTCCAAATTGCAAGTCAAAAGGAAGGTTTGAAAAGTCAAACTGGAACAATGGTTTCCTAGTGGAAGAAGGAAAGAGTCCTTCTTTCCCTCCAACTTTGACAGGGATTTGGGGAAGGATTCAAACTCCCCTCTCCCAAGCTGCCCTCCCACTCATAAATAGAGGGGAGGGGCTGCCCCAAGAGGACACAACCAGCCCTCCCCACCTCCAAGTCGCGCCGCCGCCGCCCTAGCGCCGCCGCTGCTGCCGCCCAGCGTCGTAGCCCTAGCCGCCGCCGACTCCTCGTCCTCATCTCCGACCTTCTAAACCTAGATCACCGGAAACCCTAGATCCACCATAACTCGCACCGGCTTAGGAGAAGCCCTGCGGGATCTTCCCTCTACTTCCGACACCACGTCGTCGTGCTGCCGAAATCGTGAGGGGAGAACTACAACCTCCGCTGCCTGCTGGAACAAGGGAGAGGAAGGTCTTCATTGAGTAGGCGATGTGACCGATCATGCGAAGCGCTGCCAGAATCTGGCCTTGGAAGGATCGTCTACGCAATCTTGATATCGGCAAGTGTACGACTACATCACCCACGAGAATCTGCTCTCGTTAACCGCTTTGGAATCTTCAAGGGTGAGTTATCTAATCGACTCGTTTCTACAATCTAGTAGATAGATCTTGGCTTGTTTGTGTGCATGCAGTAGAATTTTTTGTTTTTCCATGATACGAACCCCTACAGTGGTATCAGAGTCGTGTCTGTATGTAGATCTGTTGCACGAGTAGAACACAATGGTCATTGTGGGTGTTGATGTGTTTGTTGTCGATTGCTTCTTGTGTACTTTGCATCTCGCGAGATGGTGGGATGAAGCGGCCCGGGCTAACCTTACATGACATCGTTCATGAGACTTGCTCCACGCTTGACATGCAACTTGTATTGCATAAGTGGCTTTGCGGGTGCCTATTTCTCCAAACATAGTGAAGATTCAATTTACAACGGGTGATTGACAATACTAGTATCAACGTTGTGGTTCTTGTTCGTAAGTTAGAACGACACTTATTGAAAGCCCCAAACCACATAAAACATGCAAAGAAAATGAGAGTCGTCTAACTTTGTTTTCAGGGGTATGCTGTGATGTGATATGGCCATGATTGTGATTATATATGATGTATGCAATGCTCCTTATTGTAAGTCGGCAACCAGCAGGAGCCTTATGGTTGTATTTTTTAATTTCATTAAGACCTGCGTGTCTATTATTCAAAGTAGTTGTAATAGTTGATGCTGGTGGACGACAACCATGGAGCGGCGCCATTGACCTTGACGCCACGCCGATGATGATGGAGATCATGTTCGTGCTGGAAGATGGAGATCGGAAGCACAAGAAGAAAGGCCATATCATATCACATATTATGAATTGCATGTGATGTTAATCCTTTTATGCATCTTGTATTGCTTAGTTCGTGACGGTAGCATTATAAGATGATCCCTCTCACAAAATTTCAAGTTATAAAGTGTTTGAAAGGGCATGTATGCCCCCATGTGTGGTTTTGGTAATTAATAACAATCTCTATGGACTAATGTGTAAATTGAGTTTCACTTGTAGGTTTGTCCATTGGCATCACTTGGGCCATGTGTTGGTCTTAAGGTTGAAAGATGAAGAAATGTCCAAGGGCTTTGTGCCATTGGATTCATGAAGAAAGAAGGAGCTTGAAGGTTGATCAAGACAAGTGCAAAGAGTTGCATCAAGATGGATCAACCTCAAGAAGGGATGAAGAAGGGCAAGCTCAAGATGCGCCATCTCTAGTAGATATCATGCTTGAAGCTTGCCATCCTCGTGATCATCGAGTGATGAAGACAAGTTCAAGAAGAGGTTTCCCCATGGAGTATGGGGGAGCAATTTGCAAGTCTTCATCAAGCAAGAGAGAGCAAGAGCAAATAAGAAAGGTGTTCCCACTTGAGAAGAACAAGATGGTCTACATCAAGTTCAAGTGGAATGCTCAAGGCAAAGGTATGATCTTGATAGGGCTTCTCTTTTGTCAGTCTTGTGTTGTTAGTTGGGAGACCAGGTTTAGGATAGATAGCCGTTCTATCAAGAGGGGCTCTCAAGCGGGTGTCTCGATCGCATCGCTCAGAGAGAGCTCAAACCTTTGCATTCATAGCATCATATTTCTTGGTTGTTATTTGGTTCTTGTCCATGAGAGGATCTAGAGCTTGTGGTCATCATCATAACAAGCTCTAGTTCATCAAATAAGGATTTCACTTGCATATCTTATTGCGGTTTTTGATCTTGCGAGTTTTCCGGCTCCACACCTTGGGAGATACATCACATATATATACTTGATATTTTATCCCTTGGTGGTATCCAATATTTCACATTTTGTTGGGTTCTACTTGGTTTTATCTTTCCAACAAAATTGGTTTCATCCCAATCGGAGTTTCCAAGCTCAACTTCTTGTGTTTTGGGTTTGGGAGGTTTTACCGGTTCATCGCTTCTAGAGAGGTCATATCTTTCTCAATTTGGTTTTATAATTCCATTCTGGACTATTATGTTTCTTTGCATAATCTTGTAAAACTTTTCGTTCCCTTCAAAATGAGCCCAAGATCATCAAAAACGGAGTCCGGGATCAAAAGTTATTGAAGTTTTCGTGCAATGTTGTCCTGTGTTTTTGCTTGAGCAGAAGTTCCGTCCCAAGTTCCGACCCAAGTTTCGACCCAAGTTCCGGTGAGGTTGAGTAACTTGTGTTTCTATTTTCCGGAACTTCCGGTGGGAGGCCGGAAGTTCCGGTGGGGGCGCAAATCTGGCCCAAACGGTCAGTTTTTCCTTGTCCTATTTAAGGGGGCTTCTTCCCCAATGGTTCCCTATCTTTTGAGCTCGTTTTTGCCCACCATTGTTGACCTATTTGAGCTCTCTTACTCCCTCTCCCTCCCATGATTCTTACATCTTTTTGAGGGAAAAGTGAGAGGAGATCTAGATCTACAATCCCACCAAGTCAAATCCCTTCTTTGTGAAGGAATTATTGGGATCTAGATCTTGGAGAGTTTTGTGTTCTCCTTTTGTGTTCTTCCTCCCTTATTCCACCAATATCTTTTGTAGCTTTGTTGGAATTTGGGAGAGAAGGACTTGCCCTTGCATTTGGTGCATAGGTTTGAGTTCTCCTCTTGTGTTCTTCCTCCCTTATTCCTCCAATAGCTTTTGTAGCTTTATTGGAATTTGGGAGAGAAGGACTTGCCCTTGCATTTGGTGCATAGGTTTGAGTTCTCCTCGGAGATTCGGCGAGTACAAGCTTGTGGGCTTGTTACTCTTGTGTTCTTGGAACCCTAGACGGTTGTGTGATTGGATTGTTGACCTTTTGTGGTCTTGTAGCCTATTGTGGCTTTGTTGGCCTTTTGTGGCATTGTAGCCTTTTGTGGCTTTGTTGTTGGGAGCCTCCAATTGAGTTGTGGAGTTAGCCCCAATCTTGTACGGGTTCGGTGACCGCCCTCAAGCGTCCCATAGTGGATCAAGTGCCCGCCTTTTGTGGTGCGCACTTGGGAGAATAGGGTGAGCCTTTTGTGGCGTCGGTGAGTTGCATGCTTCCGCATCCGGGGTGATGCCTTGTGTGGCGTTGGGTGAGCATCGAGCCACCACACCTCGAGGTGAGCCATTTGTGGCATTCGGAGAGCATTGCGCCATCACACCTATCCAACGGAGACGTAGCTTCTTTGGAAGTGAACTTCGGGAAACAAATCTTCGTCTCCGCGTCCATCGGTTATCTCTCAACCGAGCCCTTTACTTATGCACTTTACATTGTGATAGCCATCGTGCTTGAAGTATTTATTTCTTGCTATCACCTTGTTTCTTGTATTGCTTAGCATAGGTTGTTGGTGCACTTAGGTAAACTTAGTGGCTAGGTTTTGTGCTCAATAAATTAAACGTTAGTTTTATTCCGCATTTATTTGAGCCTAAACCGTAATATTTTTAAAAGCCTATTCGTCCCCCTTTAGGCGACTTCCTTTGTACTTTCAATTGGTATCAGAGCGAGGTCTCTCGCTTTTAGGCTTCACCGCCTCGAGAGTAAAGATGTCTCCTAGGGGTTTAGTGCACTCTCACACATTTACATTTGATGGCACAAATTATGATGTTTGGCGTATCCGCATGCTTAGTCATTTCCGGGCCATTGACCCAAACATTGAGCGAATTCTAGATATGGGCTTGTCTCCTCCTAAGGATCCCCAAAATCTATCTTTGGAGGAGAAGACAAACTCTTATCTCGAAGCTCAAGCATCTAATGTGCTTGTTAATGTTTTGAGATTTGTAATTCTTTCCTCAATCATGCCTTTCCGGAACGCTCATGATATATGGACCAAGCTTCAAGCAAAATATGATGTGTCCAAGATTAAGGAGGATGATTGTGTTCCATCCACCTCTGGCCGCGATGAGTTCTCATCTTCTTCCACTACACCAACATGTGAGTTGTCACAAGGTAATGATATGGTGAGTGGTGATAGAACTTGCAATGTAGATAGTGAGATTTCCATTCATGATTCTTTGTCTCTATCTCATTGCAATGTTGTATCTTTGGGCATGAACACTTGTAGGACCATATGTGATTTACATCCTAGTGTTGATTTCCCTTGCATATCTTGTAGAAATGAATTGAATATATCTCATGATTATATGCTTGCTTTGCCTTGTTGCCATGATAAATGTGCTTCCATTTCCTCTAGTACTTGTATTTCTAACCATGTAGAGGAAATCGGAGATATTGTGGGCCAAGGCAAGGTTGCGATTGGAGCTTCATGTGTTCCCCCATCATCATCTTATTTCAATGATCACTTGTGCCTCATGGCTAAGGGTTCAAAGGTAACCTCTCCTTTGGACTCCAATATATCTCATGATGATGCGAATGTTGATCATGTAGAAGTAGATGATGATGTAGCTTCTTTAAAAGAGAAGGGGGGGCTAGTTCTTCGTGTTCTTCATCCAAATAAAAATGCTTGCTCTACTTTGATTGAAATATTAACCTTTGCTATAGAAAGTAGGCAACTTATTGATGAGCACGAGGATACTATTGAGAAAATGGGTTTTCTTGAGCGTGAGTATGCTAATGACATTGCCAACCTAAATGAAGCTCTTGAAGAGGAACAAACCACTAAGGAATCCCTTGAGGAGACATTTGCTCTAGAGATATCTAGAGTGAAGAAATCTCATGATAGAGATCTTGAAGTGGCACGTTCCCTTCAAATTAAAAATGATGAACTTGAAGTTGCTTATGCCAAACTCCTTGAGGATTTTGAGCACCTCAACAATGGCTCTAGGGTCATCAAGGGTGAGCTCATCAAACTCACCGAGTTACATGAGAAACTTAAAGCTTCTTATTCCAAAGGGCTTTCCAAGTTGGCCTCACCTCTTGCTTTAAATGATGATGCTTGTGCTACTAACTCTATTTCTTGTGAAGCATATATCTTGAAGGAGAATGTTGAGCTAAAGGCTCAACTTGCTTTGCTAACAAGCAACTGCGGGAAATTAGAAGAAAGTCATGCCAAGCTTTCAAGCTCGCATGAGGATCTTCTAGTCTCCCATGGTAGGCTAAGGTTAGCTCATGAGGCCATTGTGTCAAAGGTAACATCTAGTGGGCCTCATGTGGACATTAGCACTACATCTACTCCTAATGTTATATTGCCATGTGCTAGTCCTTGTAATTCATCCACTCATAACCATGTTATATCTAGTGATGAATTGCATTCCTTGCCTTGTTGCTCTAACAATGAAGCTTCTACTTCCTCTAGTATTGTTGTTGATACTAACCATGTAGAGGAAGTCAAAGAGCCCAAGGCTCAAGTCACTTCTTTGAAGAATGACTTGAAAAGGTGTCATGAAGGGAAGACCACACTCAATAAGATGTTGAGTGTGCGACGGCCCCCAAGTGACAAGAGTGGGCTTGGATTCAACTCCAACACCAAGAGAAATCCCACTAACTCGTTGAAGCACAAGGGCAACAAGAAGAAGGGCCAAGGACAAGTGTAGAATCCGGCCAACATTGTGTGCTTCATGTGCAAGGAAGAAGGGCATCATGTGAGGGATTGCCCATTGAAGAAGAAGCCTCCTAGTGAGAAGCAACGAGGGAAGCGGCCTCAAGCTCCTCCACAAGCTCAAGATGGGCCACTTCCCAAGAAGCCTCAAGCTCTTCTTCATGGCGCAGCTCCTCCTAAGAAGAAAGATGGCAAGAGAAGAACTTGCTACATATGCCGTGAAAAGGGGCACCTTTCTTCCTCATGCACCATGGGTATCTCCTCATCTCATCCTATCTTGATTGATGATGCTTATTTTCTTCGTAAGGATGAGATGGGCAATGTGTTTGCCAAATTTGTTGGTTCCCAAAGTGGTGTCAAGAGAAGAACCATTTGGGTGGCCAAACCTATTGTGACTAATTTCTTAGGACCCAACTTGGTTGGGGACCAACAAGCTAAAACTTGATCAATAGGTGTTTTTGGAGGGCATTGGTGACTTGGCTACATTATGAAGAATTGAGGGATCTTCATCATTTTCTTGTTATCAAAGTCAAGTCATTGGTTATCATGCTTCTATCCCTTATCCAATGTTCCTCCTTCCGGTAACTTGTGCTAAACTCCTTTACATTATAGTTACTTGCTCCCTTGTGCATATGTTGGTTTTGTACCTTGCATATGTGTGTACATGTTGTGCTTCCCACTTACTTATATCGTTCTAGGAGTTATATTTGTTTTTGTTGGTTGTCACACCATGTATTTGTGTTTCTTGGTTTTGAGCCTTTATTGATTCTAGTGTATATCCTAGTTAGCTCTTATGAGGGATTAATTGACTATTCCGTTTTGGGGGAGTGTCATGCTTGGGCATTCCACAATCCTAAAATGTGTGTACATGAGTAAAACCACTTAGTAGTTATATTGTTTGGTTATTAAGTCTCTTTGTGGTATGTCTTTCTCATGATAAAATCTTTTCAATAATGTCCATTAATACTTCTATCTTGATCTTTTTGCCTCTTATTGAGATTTCTTGGTTTATCACATTATGGGGGAGTCATATGCTTTGTGCATATTAAAAACATAGAAAATGTAAACATTTGAGGTAGTGCCACTTAGAATTGATATTGAAAATTATCTAGCTCCTATGTGGCACAATGGCTCATACAAGTTCCAATTTGCTTGTATGCTTTTATTTCTCATATTTTGGATCTTGTTTGTGAGAGTTATTCTTGGTATGTGTTTCCTCATATTTGGATCTATATATCCTCATGGGAACCACTTGCTTCTATTTAATCTAATAACTAGTGATTGTGTGACTATTTGAAGCTATCAAGAATCTCTTTCGAATCATCAAGCCTAATTCTTATATCTTGTTATATGCTTCTTGGTGAATATGATCTTGATATCCTTGCAAAATACCTAGGGAAAATTTCCCTTATATTTATTGTCTTTGGACAATTGGTACTCCATATATGGTAGATTTTATTGATCATATTCACTTTTGCATTTTCTTATTTGCCTTATATTTGGACAAGAAAATGTTTTTCTATTTGCTCCCAACCTTTCCTTGCCTCTTGTGGATCTTCTTATTTTAATTGTATCCCCTTGTGTTTTATTTAGTGTAGGTAGTAGTGATGATCTCATTTGCGGGCATTTTGCATTCAAAGGCAAAATTATATATAATGCTCTACTTGTTGGAGATATGCCCAAGAGGCAATAATAAAGTGGTTATTATCATATCTTCATACTTATGATAAATGTTTACATACCATGCTATAATTGTATTAACAGGAAACATTAATACTTTTGTGATTTGTAAACATAAAAGAGTCCCTAGTAAAGCCTCTTGTTAAACTAGCTTGTTGGTTAATATATGATCATGGTTTCCTGATCATGAACATAGAGATGTTATTGACAACAGGGTCATATCATTAGGAGAATGATGTGATGGACATACTCCTATAGATAAGCGTAGCATAAAGATCAAGTCATTTAATATAGTTCATTTGGTATAAGCTTTCTGATACATAGTAACCTAAATCCTTCGACCATGAGATCATGCATATCACCTTCACCGGAAGGATGCTTTGATGACATCAAACACCACCGTGGCGGGTGGCTATAAAGGTGGCATTGAGTATTCGGAAAGTGTCGGTTGAGACACATGGATCAAGAGTGGGATTTGTCCATCCATATGACGGATAGATATACTCTGGGCCCTCTCAGTGGAATGTCATCCAATTAGCTTTCAAGCATGTGGAGCTCACAAGGGATCACATATCACAGAACGAGAAAAGAGTACTTATCGGTAACGAGGTTGAACTAGGTATGCGAGATACCAACGATCAAACCTCGGATAAGTAAACTATCGTGAGACAAAGGGAAATTGGTATCGTATGTAAGTGGCTCACTCGATCAAAGTAATCGTAGAAATATGTAGAGCCATATGAATTTCAGATTCCTCTATTGGTTATTGATCGAGAAGTGTCTCGATCATGTCCGCATAATTCACGAACCATAGGGAGACACACTTAAGGATTCGATGTTGTTGAGTAGTTATGGAATGATGAGTAAGAGACCGAATGTTGTTGGTCTCGGATGGGATCCGGGATATCACGAGGAGATCCGGAATGGTCCGGAGAATAAGATTCATATAAGGAAAGTCCTGTTTGAGTTGGGGAATGATTAGGTGTTTTCATCTGAATGTTCTAGAAGGTTCGGAATGTCCGCACTCGGAGGAAGGGTACATGAATGTGTTATATCAAGTTGGTATGATTGCATTATGTACTTGGTGTGATCGCTGTACCAAATAGAGGTTTATTCAAATCCTAGTTTGAAAAGTCAAACGGCTAGTTTTGGGAAAGAGGAGAAGGAGGTTTGAAACCGACTTGGGGAGGTTCCTCCTCCGGCACCACCTTGGGTCCGAGTTGGGAAGGACTCCCCTCCCAGCGCCTCCTCCACCTATAAGAGGAGGAGGCAGGGCTCCTCCTAGACACACAAGTTGCCTCCTCTAAACCTAAACCCTAGCCACGCCTAGGGATTTCTCCCAAGCCTTGAGTTAGAGCTTCTAACTGCCCTAGCCGCTGGTTTAGCCCTTCTAATTGGTGTTTCTAAACCCTAGATCACCAAGGCTCTCTCATAGTCCACCATACTCGCCTCCGTCTTAAGGCGAAGCCTGAGATCTCCCTCTACTTCGGTACCTGCCCGTCGTCTTTCGAATCGCGAGAGTGCTACAACCTCCATTTTCTTTGGAACAAGGAGAGGAAGGTCTTCATCGAGTCTGGAACATGTGACCATTGCGGGGCTGCTTGGAACGCAGCGCCGGAAGGATCGTCTAAGCGATCTTGAGATCGGCAAGAGTACGACTACATCACCCACGATAATCTGCTCTCGTTAACCACTTTGGAATCTTCGAGGGTGAGTTCCTCTATCGACTCATTGCTACTATCTAGTAGATAGATCTTGGCTTGTTTGTTTGCATGCGGTAGAAAATTTTTGTTTTCCATGCTACGAACCCCTACAGTGGTATCAGAGCCGTGTCTATATGTAGATCTGTTGCACGAGTAGAACACAATGGTCATTGTGGGCATTGATGCTTTTGTTGTCGATTGCTTCTTGTGTACTTTGCATCTTGCGGGATGGTGGGATGAAGCGGCCCGGGCTAACCTTACATGACATCGTTCATGAGACTTCCTCCACGCTTGACATGCAACTTGTATTGCATAAGTGGCTTTGTGGGTGCCTGTTTCTCCCAACATAGTTAAGATTCAATTTACAACGGGTGATTGACAATACTAGTATCAATGTTGTGGTTCTTGTTCGTAAGTTAGAACAACACTTATTGAAAGCCCCAAACCACGTAAAATATGCAAAGAAAATTAGAGGCGTCTAAACTTTGTTTTGCAGGGGTGTGCTGTGATGTGATATGGCCATGATTGTGATTATATATGATGTATGCAATGTTCCTTATTGTAAGTTGGCAACCGTGAGCCATCTGGTTGTCTTTAAATTCTGTTAAGACCCGCTTGTCTGTTCAAAGTAGTTGTAATAGTTGAAGCTGGTGGACGACAACCATGGAGCTGCGTCATTGACCTTGATGCAATGCCGGTGATGATGGAGATCATGTTCATGCTTGAAGATGGAGATCGGAAGCACAAGAAGAAAGGCCATATCATATCACATATTATGAATTGCATGTGATGTTAATCCTTTTATGCATCTTGTATTGCTTAGTTTGCGACGGTAGCATTATAAGATGATCCCTCAAACACACAATTTCAAGTTCTAAAGTATTCATCCTTAGTAAGCACCATTGCTAAAGCTCGTTGTTTCGAAGCACCACGTGATGATCGGGTGTGTTAGATTCTGCGAGTGTATAAAACGTGAGCAAGCCAGATTTGCTCATGCGGAAGCTAAGGTTAATCTTGACGAGCCTAGCATGTACAGACATGGTCTCGGAACACGAATCACCGAAAGGTAAAGCATGAGTCATATAGTAGATATGATGAACATGTTGATTGTTTGCCATTGAAGCTACATCAACTCTCGTGATGATCGGTTTTGATGTGGTGGATTTGGTTCGTGTGATCACTAAAACAATGTGAGGGATATTGTTTTGAGTGGGAGTTCAACGGCAATATGATTAAAAGTTGAACACTATTTATCATAAATTAAATCAAAGTGAATTTGCATAGTTGTTGTAGTCATTGGCATCTGTTTACCACCTTACGCTTAGTTATAATTGAGATGATAGAACTATAGAATTCTGGTTAGTTACTTTACGAACTGGTATCGTATTGTTTTGAAGTGCTAATCTAAAGTTTAAAGTCCTATTGCAAACTTTCAGTAAGTTCCGGTTACTCCATGAAGTTTAATAATTGGTATTAAAACAAGAGTGACAATTCCAAGAGTTAGTGTATGAGTATCATGTTTGTTTCCATGATTCTTGATATTCAAAGGATTGTCTTAATATCAAGGTTATCTAGGATCTGAAAGAGTTGTTTCAGAAACCATGATGTGTGGAAGATATTGTGATATCTGAAACGAAGTTTTGGTTGCAACATGATAGAGTATAATATGACAAAAGTCATGTTCTCATAATTGATGAGAATTTGCAAAAGGTTGGAGACACTAGTTGTCCTAATCCTCCAAAAGGTTTTGGAGAGCAACATTATACTCGCAATTCACCGTTACAAGCTAAAAGTAGTTTAATCATGGATAATACCATGATGAGGGTGAATATTTGATGTAGGTAAAATGTTTACTACACCAAGAGATTACTAAAGAAAGGAATTTGAGAGAACACCAAACATTTGATAATGGTGATCTACTTCAAAGTGCAAGTCCAAAGACATTGGTATTTAACTATACACGCTTTGGACTATGTGTCATATGTATGACTCCACTATTGATGTTGATAGATTCTTTCAAGCGTAAAATGAAATCTTGAAGAGAATCTCATAAATATATGGCAGAAAAGAAAAGACTAGAATTGTTCAGTTTAAGTATATAGATGATATACATGTTATGGCTATATTCTTTGCTTATTAAACAATGTGGTTCTTAAGTATTTGATACTGAATTTGTTGGTGTGAATCGTCATACGAAACAACACAATTCATGAACTACAATGTCCTAAGTAACTAGCAAAAGAATATGTGATGATGTTCATCGATAACACATAAAGGGTTATTGTGTTGCTCGAAGCTTGCCTTCAAGGTTTGTTTTATCAGGTATTATGAGAACAAAAGGGTTGTTCAAATAATTTCCGTAATCCATAAAAGATGGATGATTCACAAATCTTGTTGGAGAAATCACATCCATAAAACTAGTGCTAAAAATGTCGAAAGACAAATTGATTGAAAGATCACTTAGGAAGTGACATCGCCGTTTAAATTATATTGGAAAGAAAACATGAAGAAACTCCATGTGGATGGAATTTTGGAGTCTTTTGATTTTTGATCAAATGACGCTTGTGAAACTTTCCTAGAGATAATTAAAACTTCGTTCATAGGCCAAAAGGGAACGAATGACTAGCTTATTGGAACTTGTACATATTGTTGTACGAAATCCATTATGTGTAGTCAAGAGCGATGGATTTCAACTTCATATGCTTTCTCCGAAAATTTGAGTGAATATATGAATATTTACTTAATAAGGATGAAGTGTGAAATATTTGAAAAGTTCAAAGATTTTCAAGATGAAGTGCAAAATCATTGTAACAAGAATATAAATAGTTTATGATAAGATCATAAAGGAAGATATTTGAGTTACAAGTTTAGCATAACACCTAAGATTTGAGGAATCGTTCCATAGTTTTATGTTTCCCAAAAAACACCATAGTAGTACAGAGTGATCGAGATATGTAATAAAACCTTGTTTGACATGGTAAGATCAAAGGTGTCATTTATAAAAATTTCATTATATTTTAAAGATTAAAAGCTTTAGAGACTACCGTTTTCCACTGAAAAGAGCTCCATCATAATCCGTTGAAATGACACCATATAAAGTTATGGTTTGGGATAAAACCTAAGTTATCCTTTCTTAAACATTGGTATGCTATGCATAAGAAAGATGTTTGCAACCAAAATCGGATGAACATATCTTTGTATGTTATTTTGAATAATCGTTGAGTATTCCTCCATAACACCAAAGACAAAAAAGTTTGTCGCTTAGAACGTCAAGTTTCTTTGAGAAGGAATTTTCCGTGAAAAGTTAAGTGGGAGGACAATAGAACTTTGATAAGGATAAAAGAACCTTAGCTATATGTGCAAAGTTGCGCAGCGCCAAAAAGTGTTCCGGAGGCAGCAACAATGCTCATGGCTCACGTGTCTCAAAGGTTGTGGTCACGGAGGTCAAAGTTACTATTGAATCAAGTAGGTCGGGTAAACAATCAAATATCAAGATTTGAGGGTTGAATCATTATTTGATAATAATGAACGGCCTACATGCAAAGAAGCGATGATGGGCCCTGACTCCGTCAAATGGCTTGAAGCCATAAATTCCGTGATAGTTCCATACATGAGAAATCAAGCTTTGAACTTGAAAGACCCCCTGGAAAGGTGTAAGACCTTACAGTCGTGTTTGGATCCATAAATAAATAGACATGGATGTTTCACATCTATGAAATAGTCGACATGTTGGGAAAGAGTTCACAACAATGTTCAAAGGTTGACTATGACAAGATTTGATCTTTCATAGCGATATTTATTCTAGACGGATTAATGTAGCAACCACTACATATAATTTTGTTATGTGGTAGTTGAATAAACAAAACAAGTTCTTATAATAGAATTGTTACCTAGGACGTGTGCATAACATGGTCTAAAAGGGTTTTGATAATTCAAAGGATGCTAAAAGTGTATGCAAACTTCAATGGTTGAAGTAAGCATCGCGGAGTTGGAATCTTCACCATGATGAAACTGTTAAAAGAGTTTAAATTCATCAGAGACGGTGAAGATGCTTGTATTTACAAGAAATTAAGTGGGAGCGCTAAGACATATTTATAACACATTATGTGGAAGACATATTGTTTATTGGAAATGATGTATCTTTTATTAACACAAATTAATAATTTCATCTTGATGAAAGACTTAGGCAAAACCCGAATATTTGGCATCAATATCTATATAGATAGATTGGGATGATAATATGGTTTTGCCAAAAGTACATAGATGATATATTGAGTGAGTTCAATATAGAAACTTCAAGAAAGGTTCTTGTCGCACATAAAGGATTGAATCAAAATTCAAGTGTATTGACACTTGGTAAGTGAAACAAAGATTCAAGTATAGATTGATACTTGATGTATGAAATCACAAAGAGTATTTATATCAATCAAACTGTGATATGTACAGATCCAGATATGTCATATGCTCTAAATGTTATGATCATATACCAGAATGATTCATAAGATGATCATTGGACGATAGTAAGGATATTCTTATGATCTTTTGGAAGAACTAAGAATATATTATTTTGTAGATATGACAAATAGATGGTTAGTTCATTGTAAAAGTACTACATTGATACTAGTTTTGTCAGAAAGTACAAATTAAGTTTATCTCAATATAAACTAAGGGTGGCACAATATAATGGAAAGTAAGTTCCATAATGGATTTGGATGAGTTCCAAAGATAAGATATTGTGACAGATACTACAAAAAGAGGCTAAGTATATGACTGCTATTATAGCAGCAAAAGAGGGCATTTGTGTCAAGTAGTTTGTTACAAAACTAGGTGTAGTTCACAGCGGGATAGTACTGTGAAGATATATTGTACAAAAATATTGTCAACATGTTTTAACCCCAAGGGACTAAAGGTCTCACCAAAGGACCAAATTTATACAAAATCCATCTCATTAGAGAATGAGTGATGCTTAGAGACGCAAAGACATGCAATTACACACGAACCTAAAAGTGTTGGATCTGAAGATCAGTTGACCACTAGCAATCGTGTACATGCAACACCGAAAAGCCATAGGTGTTGAATACACAAAGATTTGAAACTAGATTATTGTCTCTAGTGCAAGTGGGAGACTTTTGGAGATATGCCCAAGAGGCAATAATAAAGAGGTTATTATCATATCTTCATGATTATGATAAATATTTACATACCATTCTATAATTGTATTAACCAGAAACATTAATACTTGTGTGATTTGTAAACATAAAAGAGTCCCTAGTAAAGCCTCTTGATAAACTAGCTTGTTGGTTAATATATGATCATGGTTTCCTGATCATGAACATTGAGATGTTATTAACAACAAGATCATATCATTAGGAGAATGGTGTGATGGACATACTCCTATAGATAAGCGTAGAATTAAGATCAAGTCATTTCAATAGTTCATTTGCTATAAGCTTTCTGATACATAGTAACCTAATTCCTTCGACCATGAGATCATGCTAATCACCATTACTGGAAGGATGCTTTTATGACATCAAACACCACACCGTAACTGGGTGGCTATAAAGATGTCATTGAGTGTTCGGAAAGTATGTGTTGAGGCACATGGATCAGGAGTGGGATTTGTCCATCCATATGACGGATAGATATACTCTGGGCCCTCTCGGTGGAATGTCATCCAATTAGTTTGCAAGCATGTGACTGGCTCACAAGGGATAACATATCACGGGAACAAGAAAAGAGTACTTATCGGTAACGAGGTTGAACTAGGTATGCAGAGATACCGACGATCAAACCTTGGATAAGTAAACTATCGCGAGACAAAGGGAAATTGGTATCGTATGTAAGTGGTTCATTCGATCGCAAAGTAATCATAGAAATATGTGGGAGCCATATGAATTTCCAGATTCCTCTATTGGTTATTGATCGGAGAAGAGTCTCGGTCATATCTGCATAATTCATGAACCGTAGGGAGACACACGCAAGGATTCGATGTTGTTTAGTAGATATGGAATGTAAGTAGGGAGACCAAATGTTGTTCGGATTCTCGGATGGGATCCGGGATATCACAAGGAGATCCGGAATGGTCCGAAGAATAATATTCTTATAAGGAAAGTCCAATTCCGGAGTTCGGGAATGATTTTGATGTTTTCATCGGAGAGGTTCTAGAAGGGTCTAAAAGGTTTACCAGACCGGAAGGGGAATGGTTCATGAATGTGTCATGGTTAATTGAAATGATTGGATCATGTCCTAGGTCAATTGGTTGGGCATTTGCAAGAGAGAAATTAAGCTCCAAATTGCAAGTCAAAAGGAAGGTTTGAAAAGTCAAACTGGAACAATGGTTTCCTAGTGGAAGAAGGAAAGAGTCCTTCTTTCCCTCCAACTTGGACAGGGATTTGGGGAAGGATTCAAACTCCCCTCTCCCAAGCTGCCCTCCCTCTCATAAATAGAGGGGAGGGGCTTCCCCAAGAGGACACAACCAGCCCTCCCCACCTCCAAGTCGCGCCGCCGCTTGCCGCCGCCGCCGTCTCCTCCTCCTCTCCGGCCTTCTAAACCTAGATCGCCGGAAACCCTAGATCCACCATAACTCACACCGGCTTAGGCGAAGCCCTGCGGGATCTTCCCTCTACTTCCGACACCACGCCGTCGTCCTGCGAGGATCGTGAGGGGAGAACTACAACCTCCACTGCATGTTGGAACAAGGGAGAGGAAGGTATTTATCGAGTACTGAACGTGTGACCAACTGCGGAAGCGCTGCCGGAATGCAGTGCCGGAAGGATCGCCTATGCGATCTTGAGATTGGCAAGTGTACGACTACATCACCCACGAGAATCTGCTCTCGTTAACCGCTTTGGAATCTTCGAGGGTGAGTTATCTAATGGACTCGTTGCTACAATCTAGTAGATAGATCTTGGCTTGTTTGTGTGCATGCGGGTAGAATTTTTTTGTTTTTCCATGCTACGAACCCCTACACCGGCAGCAGAAATCACGAGGTTCGACAGTGCGCCGCAGCACCCCAATGACAACCCTACTGATCTAGTAGCGTTGTGCCGACGGGAAGCTCGCCACTGCCGCCGTCGCTCGCTGCCGCTGACATGGTTATACCCTGCGGGTACACGATCTTAGCATACCTAGTCCAGCCCAAGGAAGGCCCATGAGAACATGCGCCAGCCCATGGAGACTTTCGGGTGGCCAGGGCCCATATGACGCCTTCGGATCCTTGGAGAACAAGACTAGAGTAGATAGAATATTCAAAGGGGCAAACCCTAGAACCTGTAACCAACTCGATCTGTGCCTGAGAACTGCCTATCTCTATATAAAGGCCAGGAGGGCACGACAAGGAGGGCACTTCGCATACCACCGCATACACACCTCCACGCCAGATTGCATCTACGCACCCCTGTACTTTCGGTTCCGCCGTAATCAAGAGCAGACAAGCAGGAGTAGGGTTTTCCCTCTGGGGGACTGAACCTGGGTAAACCTCGTGTCCCCATGTTGCTTGTTTGCTAACCATTCCGCGATCTCCAGCATCCCCATATTCTCCAAAACCCAAGCTCATAACAATGGGCATTGACGAGATTAAACCTCATCAATTGGCACCGTCTGTGGGAACTGGGGGCGCTGATTGTGTGATCGTGACGGTCCCAACCAAAGCGATCTACAACTCCGCGGCGATGGAGATTCATCTCCTCTTCGGCGCTTTCGACTTCACCGCCCACTCGCCAGCCACCCTGAAGGACTTCGAGCCCGTTGCCGACGGACTCGAGATCCTGTTTGGGAGCTTCTATTTCTAGGTGGGGCAGACTGGCACTATCCGCCTCCCAGAGCGGGTGCCCCTTCCATCGATCAGGCCCGCTTAGTGGGCCCCACACCCCGTGCTACGCACATCGCCATCAACAGATGAGTCATATGACAACATCAGCTGCAACTCAGATCTGTGCGAGCCACCATCGGAGGAAGGGACCTACGGTTCCGGATCCGAAAGATGTGGCAGTAGCGATCCAATCTACGAGCGCGACCAATGCGCCATAGTCATCCAGAGTGACGCGGAACATCACACACCTAACCCTCCACCTAACCCGCAAGGTAGAAACAGCGAGAACAGAAGAAGCTAGCCCCCCCCCCCCCCGCCCAACGGGGACGATACCAATCGGGTCATCCACCTCATTGAGGAAGGATGGGCTCAAGCACGCGAAGCCATAGCAGGCAACAAGATCCTGCCCGTGGGTGCCTCACGGGACCTGCTGATGGCATATCACATGCTCCTAATCGAGGAGCACAAGAAGCAGGTGAAGATGCAAGACGTGCTTGACAAACGCAAGCAAGCAGCCTCGGAGTCCAGTGCGCGGCGAGCTACGCTCTCCGCCATGGGCATTGGCTCCAGCTCGCATGGCAACCATGGCAACAAACACCGTTCTCGCATGGAAAACATTGATCCCAAGGCACGTCGCGAGGTGACTCGGGCCCTCAACGCGTCCTTCATGGAGATGGATGCCGACGGCAACGTCATCCCGAAAACACCGCAAGCTGCGATCATGGCAGACACCGCGTACCTCGCGTCCCATACACCTCCGGAGGGGGACCCGAAAAGGGCCATGCACAAGTCCGCGCTTACCGGACTCGGACTCGTTGGAGCTGCACTCCATGGAGAGGCTCCTGCGGAGCCAAAGAAGAAGGCTGCGGTCAGGTTCAACCGCAGCCCCACGCCCTCATCCGAGGATGAAGATAACGACCTTCCTCGAAGGCACAAGAGCTCGCGCCATCGCAGTTGCGATTAAGACGCTCGAAGCGAGCTAACCCGGCGCAAGATCAACAAAGAGCGCGCCAAGCGCGTATGCTCGTCCGAATCCGGAGAGGATGACGACGAAGGAGAACTCTGCGGAGCCCGATGCTTCAGCAGATCCGTTCGGCCGACACGAATGTCGTGGAACTTCAAGCTTCCTTTGGACACTCCGAAGTTCGAAGGCACACAGGACCCCAAAGCGTGGCTCAACGACCACCTGTCGTCCGTCAAGCTACACGGCGGAAACAAGGAAACCACCATGCAATGACTTCAGCTGCAGCTAACAGGCGCAGCCCAGATCTGGCTCAGCAGCCTATCCTCGGGATCCATCCGAAGATGGGAGGAACTGGCGTACAGTTTCGTCCAAAACTTCAAGGGTACCAACAAGAGGCCAGCCTCGATCGAGGAGCTGCGGGCCTGCACCCAACGAACGGGCGAATCCATTCGCTCGTACATATTATGTTGGTCCAACACCAAAAACTCTACGGCACACATCTCTGAGGAAAGATCTATCGACGCCTTGAAGGACAGCGTCAAACGCAGGGACTTCAAGGAAGAACTTGGGTGCGTTAAGCCCAAGACACTCGACCACCTCATGGACATCGCCAATAGGTGGGCAGATGGCGAGGACTCCGTCCACCGAGAGCACTCGGAGGATGAAGATGACTATGGCCGGCGACGTGAACGCCGTAGCAAGAGAAGATCGCGCTACTACGATGATCGTGATGGACCCAACATGGTCGTGGCTGGCTACGCCGATCTCCGCAGCCGACGCAACCGTGAAAGCGGCGGATACGCGGCAACTTCATGACGGAGGACGCCAGGCACGGACATGGCAATGTCGCCGGTGACGACGGACCCTCGATACGACAAAACCGGGTCCATGCACCATCCACTTCTACATCGACAAGCAGGATGGTAAAAAGAAGGCAAGCCACATGCTCAACGACTGCCGCGAGTTCCAAAAACTCAGTGAGAGCATGGCTCAGATGAGGCAGCAAGCCCCAAACACTGTATACGGGAACGCACCCGCACCAGGCGAGATCACACACGGAGCTCCTCCACCACCACCCGCGGGACCTTAGAACCACCCAATCGCACCCACGCAGAATAACGATGGGCACGGGTACCCCACGCCGAAAGGATCACTGATGATCCAAAAAGGGCGCCCAACGAACAGGGTGCAGAAGAAAATCACCTGCCAGATTAATCTGGCTGTGACTGCTCCACCCGCCATCCCTGAGTACCTCAGCGGATCGGAGTCCTGCATCACGTTCAGCCGTTTGGATCACCCTTGCTAGGTCCCTCGCCCAGGTCATGCTGCCCTGGTGCTCGAGGCGCAGATCGGAGGGTTCGACATGAGACGCGTCTCCATGGATGGTGGCAGCGGCATCAATCTGATGTTCGTCAGTACCTTAGCAGCAATGCGGATCCCACTGTGCAGCCTGGAACAATCCGACACAATGTTCCACGGCATCGTCACAGGGAAGGGCATATTTCCCCTGGGAAAGATATGGCTCGACGTCATATTCGGCAAGCCCGAAAACTTTCGATGCGAGCGACTCGAGTTCGAAGTGGTGGACTGGCCATCATAATACCACGCCATCCTCGGGCATGTAGCATTCGCACGATTCCTGGCAGTACCGCGGGAGCTTCACCCGATCGTACCACTGCGACGGGGACTTCAACAGAATCTCCCAGTCATTCGGTATGCAGAATGAGCTCATAAGGCTCCGAGAGGTGATGGACAACGGGGCACCCCCAGTCACAAGACAGAACGCACCAGATATGTCTTTTGACTCCACCGTCAACACAAAGAAGGTGCAGATCCACCCGACAGACACCTCCAAGACGCGATCGCTAACGGCCTCAAGCATAGAAAGCGCCGTCAATTCCTCCGTGACGCTAGGAAATTACCGGTGTCCTGCGGACATGCCAGGAGTTCCCAGGAAATTCGCCGAGCACGCACTCAATGTCTTTACAGACGCCAAGCCTATCAAGCATTCCATCCGACAACTGTCCAAACCACGGGCTGAAGCAATCGGAGTCAAAGTCAACAGGCTACTCGACGCAAACTTCATCAGGGAGATCAAGGAGAGCGAGTGGTTCGCCAACACCGTGATGGTCCCCAAAAAGGACACGGACATCCTGCAGATGTGCGTGGACTTCACATCGCTGAACAAGCACTGCCCGAAGGATCACTTCCCTCTCCCTCGGATCGATCAGATCATCGATTCGACTGCAGGATGCGAGAAGCTCTTCTTCCTCGATGCCTATTTAGGCTACAACCAAATTCGACTAAAGGTCGAAGATCAGGAGAAAACGGTGTTCATCACACCGTTCGGAGTGTTCTGCTACAACACAATGCCCTTAGGGCTGAAGAACGCAGGAGCCACGTACCAACGGTGCATGCAGGCATGCCTGAAGGACCATATCGGCCGCAACATCCAAGTCTATGTTAACGACATAATCATCAAAACAAGGGAGGCCAAGACGCTCATCGACGATCTCCGCGAGGCATTCGATAACCTTGATCGATACAAGATCAAGCTAAACCCAGAAAAGTGCACCTTCGGCGTCCCATCTGGTCAGCTGCTAGGCTACTTCATCTCCCAGCGAGGGATCGAGGCGAACCCGAAGAAAATCTGGGCCATAATGGCCATGGAGAAGCCGAAGAACCTCAAGGACGTCCAGCAGCTCGCCGGGCGAATCGCGGCATTGAGCAGGTTCATCAGCCGCATGGGCGAAAAAGCGCCTTTCTACCAGCTGCTACGCAAGGCAGACAAATTCGAGTGGACGCCCGAGGCGGACGACGCATTCGAAGATCTAAAGCGGCTGCTCTCTACCTCGCCCGTCTTGGTCACGCCAAAGGAGCACGAGCCCTTACTACTGTACATAGCAGCTACGCACCAGGTAGTAAGTACCATGCTTGTGGTCAAAATACCCAAAGATGGCAAGACCCACGGGGTCCAACGCCCGATGTACTACCTCAGCGAGGTATTGACGCCAACAAAGCAGAGGTACCCTCATTACCAGAAACTCGCCTACAGCCTGTTCATGACGGCTCGTCGGCTGAGCCACTACCTCCAGGAGCATCAGGTGATGGTCATCAATGAAGCACCTCTGAACAGCATCCTGAACAACCCGGAGGACATAGGACGTGTGGCCCTGTGGGGGATCGAGCTGTCACCTCTAGACATCGTCTATGAGAAGCGCCACGCGATCAAGTCTCAGGTCCTTCCGGACTTCCTCGTCAACTGGATGGAACTGCAGCTTCCAGACGGACATGACATGATCATGGGCGACTTCAGCGGCTCCAAGCGAGGCGAGCAGGAGCCAGGTCATATCACCGCCAGCGGCGACAAGATGAAGTACGCCCTCCGGATGAAATTTCGAGCTTCCAACAACGAGGCCGAATCTGAAGCCCTCATCCACGGCATGAGGATGGTCAAGATCTGGTGGCGCAGCGCCTGGTCATCTGGAGACTCGAACCTCGTCGTCCAAAAGCGATGAATGAGTGTGACGCACATGCCACCAACATGATTGTGTATCGCGCACTCTACAATGCACTCGAAGGATACTTCGACAGCTGCGAGCTTCGGCACGTTGGAAGAGAAAGCAACGAAGAGGCCGACAGACTCGCCAACATCGGCTCCACGGGTGCCACCAGGTGTGTTCCTCGAACAGATTTGCGTTCCATCCATCAAAAGGAAATTACCAAAGGGATCACCCGAAGAAGCAGAGCACTCGGGGGCTGCGCTACCCGACGGTCAGGAAGGACCCGAAAACTTCGACGTAGGTCGCAGGGTCAACCCGATGCAGTCATGGTAGTCGAAGAAAGCGGACACGGCCGCATTACCTGCACGATAGATGGAGAGCTTCCTGACATCCCGACAGATGCCTGGCGCATATCTCGCCGGTCCAAGGCCTTCACCATCATCAATGGCGAGTTGTACAAGCGCAACATTTCGGGTATACTCCAAAGGTGCGTCACCATCGGCGACGGCAAAACCATCCTCCAAGACATCCATGAGGGCATCTGCGGCCATCATGCGGGCAGCCGCCCTTGTCGCCAAAGCTCTACGAGCTGGGTTCTACTGGCCAACGGCCATGAACAATGCCAAGGACATCGTCCGAAGGTGCAACAGGTGCGAGAGGTTCGCAGATAAACCACACGCACTAGGATCGGAGCTCAGGCCCATACCCCTGGCCTGGCCCTTCGCCGAATGGGGCCTCGACATGATCGGCAAACTACCCAATGGCCATGGAGAAGCCGAAGAACCTCAAGGGCGTCCAACAGCTCGCCGGGCGAATCGCGACATTGAGCAGGTTCATCAGCCGCATGGGCGAAAAAGCTCTGCCTTTCTACCAGCTGCTACGCAAGGCAGACAAATTCGAGTGGACGCCCGAGGCGGACGACGCATTCGAAGATCTAAAGCGGCTGCTCTCTACCTCGCCCGTCTTGGTCACGCCAAAGGAGCGCGAGCCCTTACTGCTGTACATAGCAGCTACGCACCAGGTGGTAAGTACCGTGCTTGTTGTCAAAATACCCAAAGATGGCAAGACCCACGGGGTCCAACGCCCGATGTACTACCACAGCGAGTTATTGACGCCAACAAAGCAGAGGTACCCTCATTACCAGAAACTCGCCTACAGCGTGTTCATGACGGCTCGTCGGCTGAGCCACTACCTCCAGGAGCATCAGGTGATGGTCATCAACGAAGCACCTCTGAATAGCATCCTGAACAACCCGGAGGACATAGGACATGTGGCCCTGTGGGGGATCGAGCTGTCACCTCTAGACATCGTCTACGAGAAGCGCCACGCGATCAAGTCTCAGGTCCTTCCGGACTTCCTCGTCCACTGGATGGAACTGCAGCTTCCAGACGCCGGACATGACACAGTCATGGACGATGCACTTCGACGGCTCCAAGCGCGAGGCCGGAGCAGGAGCCAGGGTCATATTGACCTCCCCGCAGGGCGACAAGATGAAGTACGTCCCCCGGATGAAATTTCGAGCTTCCAACAACGAGGCCGAATACGAAGCCCTCATCCACGGCATGAGGATGGTCAAGATCTGCGGCGCGACGCGCCTAGTAATCTACGGATACTCGAACCTCGTCGTCCAGCAGACGATGAATGAGTGTGACGCACATGCCACCAACATGATTGTGTATCGCGCACTCTACAATGCACTCGAAGGATACTTCGACAGCTGCGAGCTTCGGCACGTTGGAAGAGAAAGCAACGAAGAGGCCGACAGACTCGCCAACATCGGATCCACCTGCGCACGGGTGCCACCAGGTGTGTTCCTCGAACAGATTTGCGTTCCATCCATCAAAAGGAAATTACCAAAGGGATCACCCAAAGAAGCAGAGCACTCGGGGGCTGCGCTACCCGACGGTCAGGAAGGACCCGAAAAACTCGACACAGAGGTCGCAGTGGTTAACCTGATGCAGGTCATGGTAGTCGAAGAAACGTGGACACGGCCGTACCTCAGGTACCTGCTAGATGGAGAGCTGCCTGACATCCCGACAGATGCCTGGTGCATATCTCGCCGGTCCAAGGCCTTCACCATCATCAATGGCGAGATGTACAAGCACAACAATTCGGGTGTACTCCAAAGGTGCGTCACCATCGGCGACGGCAAAACCATCCTCCAAGACATCCATGAGGGCATCTGCGGCCATCATGCGGGCAGCCGCGCCCTTGTCGCCAAAGCTCTACGAGCTGGGTTCTACTGGCCAACGGCCATGAACAACGCCAAGGACATCGTCCGAAGGTGCAACAGGTGCCAGAGGTTCGCAGATAAACCACACGCACTAGGATCGGACTCGGCCCATACCTGGCACAGCCCCTTCGCCCAATGGGGCCTCGACATGATCGGCAAACTGCCCAATGGACATGGAGAAGCCGAAGAACCTCAAGGGCGTCCAACAGCTCGCCGGGCGAATCGCGGCATTGAGCAGGTTCATCAGCCGCATGGTGAAAAGCTCGCCTTTCTACCACCGGTACTCATAAGGCGACAAATTCAGTGGGCCTTGGCGACGCATTCGAAGATCTAAAGCGGCTGCTCTCTACCTCGCCCGTCTTGGTCACGCCAAAGGAGCGCGAGCCCTTACTGCTGTACATAGCAGCTACGCACCAGGTGGTAAGTACCGTGCTTGTGGTCAAAATACCCAAAGATGGCAAGACCCATGGGGTCCAACGCCCGATGTACTACCTCAGCGAGTTATTGACGCCAACAAAGCAGAGGTACCCTCATTACCAGAAACTCGCCTACAGCGTGTTCATGACGGCTCGTCGGCTGAGCCACTACCTCCAGGAGCATCAGGTGATGGTCATCAACGAAGCACCTCTGAACAGCATCCTGAACAACCCGGAGGACATAGGACGTGTGGCCCTATGGGGGATCGAGCTGTCACCTCTAGACATCGTCTACGAGAAGCGCCACGCGATCAAGTCTCAGGTCCTTCCGGACTTCCTCGTCCACTGGATGGAACTGCAGCTTCCAGACGCCGGACATGACACAGTCATGGACGATGCACTTCGACGGCTCAAGGCGAGGCGGGGCAGGAGCAGTCATCTTGACCTCCCAGGCGACAAGATGAAGTACGTCCTCCGGATGAAATTTCGAGCTTCCAACAACGAGGTAGAATACGAAGCCCTCATCCACGGCATGAGGATGGTCAAGATCTGCGGCGCGACGCGCCTAGTCATCTACGGAGACTCGAACCTCGTCGTCCAGCAGACGATGAATGAGTGTGACGCACATGCCACCAACATGATTGTGTATCGCACACTCTACAATGCACTCGAAGGATACTTTGACAGCTGCGAGCTTCGGCACGTTGGAAGAGAAAGCAACGAAGAGGCCGACAGACTCGCCAACATTGGCTCCACCTGCGCACGGGTGCCACCAGGTGTGTTCCTCGAACAGATCTACGTTCCATCCATCAAAAGGAAATTACCAAAGGGATCACCCGAAGAAGCAGAGCACTCGGGGGCTGCGCTACCCGACGGTCAGGAAGGACCCGAAAAACTCGACACAGAGGTCGCAGTGGTCAACCTGATGCAGGCCATGGCAGTCGAAGAAACGTGGACACGGCCGTACCTCAGTTACCTGATAGATGGAGAGCTACCTGACATCCCGACAGATGCCTGGCGCATATCTCGCCGGTCCAAGGCCTTCACCATCATCAATGGCGAGCTGTACAAGCGCAACATTTCGGGTGTACTCCAAAGGCGCGTCACCATCGGCGACGGCAAAACCATCCTCCAAGACATCCATGAGGGCATCTGCGTCCATCATGCGGGCAACCGCGCCCTTGTCGCCAAAGCTCTACGAGCTGGGTTCTACTGGCCAACGGCCATGAACGACGCCAAGGACATCATCCGAAGGTGCAACAGGTGCCAGAGGTTCGCAGATAAACCACACGCACTAGGATCGGAGCTCAGGCCCATACCCCTGGCCTGGCCCTTCGCCCAATGGGGCCTCGACATGATCGGCAAACTGCCCAATGGCCATGGAGAAGCCGAAGAACCTCAAGGGCGTCCAACAGCTCGCCGGGCGAATCGCGGCATTGAGCAGGTTCATCAGCCGCATGGGCGAAAAAGCTCTGCCTTTCTACCAGCTACTACGCAAGGTAGACAAATTCGAGTGGACGCCCGAGGCGGACGACGCATTCGAAGATCTAAAGCGGCTGCTCTCTACCTCGCCCGTCTTGGTCACGCCAAAGGAGCGCGAGCCCTTACTGTTGTACATAGAAGCTACGCACCAGGTGGTAAGTACCGTGCTTGTGGTCACAATACCCAAAGATGGCAAGACCCACGGGGTCCAACGCCCGATGTACTACCTCAGCGAGGTATTGACGCCAACAAAGCAGAGGTACCCTCATTACCAGAAACTCGCCTACAGCGTGTTCATGACGGCTCGTCGGCTGAGCCACTACCTCCAGGAGCATCAGGTGATGGTCATCAACGAAGCACCTCTGAACAGCATCCTGCACAACCCGGAGGACATAGGACGTGTGGCCCTGTGGGGGATCGAGCTGTCACCTCTAGACATCGTCTACGAGAAGCGCCACGCGATCAAGTCTCAGGTCCTTCCGGACTTCCTCGTCCACTGGATGGAACTGCAGCTTCCAGACGCCGGACATGACACAGTCATGGACGATGCACTTAGACGGCTCCAAGCGCGAGGCTGGAGCAGGAGCCAGGGTCATACTAACCTCTCCGCAGGGCGACAAGATGAAGTACGTCCTCCGGATGAAATTTCGAGCTTCCAACAACGAGGCCGAATACGAAGCCCTCATCCACGGCATGAGGATGGTCAAGATCTGCGGCGCGATGCGCCTGGTCATCTACGGAGACTCGAACCTCGTCGTCCAGCAGACGATGAATGAGTGTGACGCACATGCCACCAACATGATTGTGTATCACGAAATCTACAATGCACTCGAAGGATACTTCGACAGCTGCGAGCTTCGGCACGTTGGAAGAGAAAGCAACGAAGAGGCCGACAGACTCGCCAACATCGGCTCCACCTGCGCACGGGTGCCACCAGGTGTGTTCCTCGAACAGATCTGCGTTCCATCCATCAAAAGGAAATTACCAAAGGGATCACCCGAAGAAGCAGAGCACTCGGGGGCTGCGCTACCCGACGGTCAGGAAGGACCCGAAAAACTCGACACAGAGGTTGCAGTGGTCAACCTGATGCAGGCCATGGCAGTCGAAGAAACGTGGACACGGCCGTACCTCAGGTACCTGATAGATGGAGAGCTGCCTGACATCCCGACAGATGCCTGGCGCATATCTCGCCGGTCCAAGGCCTTCACCATCATCAATGGCGAGCTGTACAAGCGCAACATTTCGGGTGTACTCCAAAGGTGCGTCACCATCGGCGACGGCAAAACCATCCTCCAAGACATCCACGAGGGCATCTGCGTCCATCATGCGGGCAACTGCGCCCTTGTCGCCAAAGCTCTACGAGCTGGGTTCTACTGGACAATGGCCATGAACGACGCCAAGGACATCGTCCGAAGGTGCAACAGGTGTCAGAGGTTCGCAGATAAACCACACGCACTAGGATCGGAGCTCAGGCCCATACCCCTGGCCTGGCCCTTCGCCCAATGGGGCCTCGACATGATCGGCAAACTGCCCAATGGCCATGGAGAAGCCGAAGAACCTCAAGGGCGTCAACACTCGCCCGGGCGAATCGCGGCATTGAGCAGGTTCATCAGCCGCATGGGCGAAAAAGCTCTGCCTTTCTACCAGCTACTACGCAAGGTAGACAAATTCGAGTGGACGCCCGAGGCGGACGACGCATTCGAAGATCTAAAGCGGCTGCTCTCTACCTCGCCCGTCTTGGTCACGCCAAAGGAGCGCGAGCCCTTATTGCTGTACATAGAAGCTACGCACCAGGTGGTAAGTACCGTGCTTGTGGTCACAATACCCAAAGATGGCAAGACCCACGGGGTCCAACGCTCGATGTACTACCTCAGCGAGGTATTGACGCCAACAAATCAGAGGTACCCTCATTACCAGAAACTCGCCTACAGCGTGTTCATGACGGCTCGTCGGCTGAGCCACTACCTCCAGGAGCATCAGGTGATGGTCATCAACGAAGCACCTCTGAACAGCATCCTGAACAACCCGGAGGACATAGGACGTGTGACCATGTGGGGGATCGAGCTGTCACCTCTAGACATCGTCTACGAGAAGCGCCACGCGATCAAGTCTCAGGTCCTTCCGGACTTCCTCGTCCACTGGATGGAACTGCAGCTTCCAGACGCCGGACATGACACAGTCATGGACGATGCACTTCGACGGCTCCAAGCGCGAGGCCGGAGCAGGAGCCAGGGTCATACTGACCTCCCCGCAGGGCGACAAGATGAAGTACGTCCTCCGGATGAAATTTCGAGCTTCCAACAACGAGGCCGAATACGAAGCCCTCATCCACGGCATGAGGATGGTCAAGATCTGCGGCGCGACGCGCCTGGTCATCTACGGAGACTCGAACCTCGTCGTCCAGCAGACGATGAATGAGTGTGACGCACATGCCACCAACATGATTGTGTATCGCGCACTCTACAATGCACTCGAAGGATACTTCGACAGCTGCGAGCTTCGGCACGTTGGAAGAGAAAGCAACGAAGAGGCCGACAGACTCGCCAACATCATCGGCCACTGCGCACGGGTGCCACCAGGTGTGTTCCTCGAACAGATCTGCGTTCCATCCATCAAAAGGAAATTACCAAAGGGATCACCCGAAGAAGCAGAGCACTCGGGGGCTGCGCTACCCGACGGTCAGGAAGGACCCGAAAAACTCGACACAGAGGTCGCAGTGGTCAACCTGATGCAGGCCATGGCAGTCGAAGAAACGTGGACACGGCCGTACCTCAGGTACCTGATAGATGGAGATCTGCCTGACATCCCGACAGATTCCTAGCGCATATCTCGCCGGTCCAAGGCCTTCACCATCATCAATGGCGAGCTGTACAAGCGCAACATTTCGGGTGTACTCCAAAGGTGCGTCACCATCGGCGACGGCAAAACCATCCTCCAAGACATCCACGAGGGCATCTGCGGCCATCATGCGGCAGCCGCCTTTGTCTCCAAAGCTCTCTGACGGGTTCTCTTGTACGGCCATGAACGACGCCAAGGACATCGTCCTAAGGTGCAACGGGTGCCAGAGGTTCGCAGATAAACCACACGCACTAGGATCGGAGCTCAGGCCCATACCCCTGACCTGGCCCTTCGCCCAATGGGGCCTCGACATGATCGGCAAACTGCCCAAGTCCTCGAAAGGAGGCCATGTCTACCTCCTGGTCGCAGTCGACAAATTCACCAAGTGGATCGAGGCCATGCCGTTACTAACCAAAAGGGCAAAATGACCATCAAGTTCTTCGAATCCATTGTTTACAGGTTCGGCGTGCCGCACAGCATCATCACGGACAATGGGTCGACCTTCATCTCCAAAGAATTCCAGGACATCTGCGAAGACCTCGTAATCAACATAACATACGCCTCTGTGGCGCACCCGCAAACAAACGGGCAGGTCGAAAAGGCCAATGGCCTCGTCGGCGGTGGCATCAAGAAGCGCCTAACGAGCCCACTCCATCGACTCGCAGGAGCCTAGACGCAAGAGCTGCCCTCCGTACTCTGGAGCTTGCGCACGACGCCAAACAGCTCAACCGGCTACATGCCCTTCTTCATGGTGCATGGAGCCGAAGTCGTGCTGCCCGCAGAGGTACGCCACAAGGCCCCACGAGTCGTCGCCTACAGCGAAGCCGAATCGGCGGCCGCACTCGAAGACGTCGTCGACACACTCGACGAGGCACGCGACATCACCGCGGCCCGATCAGCGATCTATCAACAGAGCCTCTACAACTATCACAGTCGTCGGCTACGCCCAAGGTCCTTCGTCGAAGGAGACCTAGTATTGCGACTCAAGCAAGAGTGACCGAAGAAGCTCGAGTCGCCCTAGGAAGGACCCTACATCGTCACTGAAGTCATCCCAGGTGGCGCCTATCGCCTCAAGCACGTGGAGTCTAGAGTCGCATACTCCAACCCATGAAACGTCGCACAATTGCGACGCTTCTACCGCTAGCTACCCCCCCCCCTTTACTTTCAATAAGGCTATTCAGCCAAGCTACTCAACCGAACAATGTACCTCCTCCTTATGATATGAATAAATCTAAGTGTCTCGCCCCAAAAAATTTCGTCTATTATTCGCATTTTTATTCATGTTACAACACACTCGGGGGCTCCCCTCACCTCACGACTTCGTCGACTGAGAAAAACGCGTGTACTCCTGAGTAGCTGACCATGTCAGGCTAACGAAAAGGACACGCACACAAACAAAGCACCACGTGCTAACAACAACAAACCTTTATAGCAAAGGGCATAACACGCCAAGTCGAATAAATACAAATTTTACATCTATCTTTTTATAGGTCCTACCTATTCTGAAGAATCACCTGCGCACGCGCTCAAAGATATCTACAATTTGTTCGGCATGCTGCCTTATAGCCGCATAATGTGGATGCATATCCCACACACCGCCATCCGGCCGAAGAGGCGGCCCAGCTTCCACAGCAGCAAGGTCCACATCAGAACGATGTAGCCGCACGAGGGAAAGCGCGGCCTTTACCCCTACAACTAGCTGATGCTGCACCAGCTCCCTGACATGATGCACATCTCGAAACTTCGCCAGCAGGCCCAATAGAGTCGATGGTGCCTCATCCAGGGGAAACATCACGTGAAGAACTGACGCCAACGAAGCCTTCGCTTGATGCAGCACCCACGACACCTGATGAACACGATCCTGCACCGTCGCAAGGACCATGGCACGATCGCGGTCCATCCAGAAAAAACCACTGGCCTCCATGTCCTGCTGGGTCAAGCAGTTGATCCGAACAGCAACACGCTCCTTTTCCTCCTTAGGAACAAGGTTAGCACCTGCAACAATGGCAAAGTAAGATGACAGGCCAGCAGCCGCATCCGAACAAATGAGCAGCAGCTCGAAAAACTTACATTGAAGTTGTTCGGCCAAACGACGCAACTCCCCCATCAAACACTCCTCTCTAGTAGCACCCCGCTCCGCCTTCGATTTCCGAACATCGGCATGGATGCGCACTCCAAGAAATTCTTTCTCAAGACTACGGATGCGGTCATGAAGAAACCAAAGTTGCGACGCACCATCCAAGGATGGTCGTAGCTACGGCGCGGGCGAAATGCTAACGGGATCATCACCCGAAGGTTCCTAGAGGAAAGGAAGGCAAGAATATGAATAAAAGCACGAATACGCAAACAGATTGGAGACTCATTATATACAGCAAAAGCCACTGCATGGCACAAGGAGTGTTCATAGATACATCAGACCAAAAGAATCAAAAGCTATCCTACAACTAGAAGGCCTAAGAAGATGCATCCTGGGTAGCCTCGGAGCCAGACTGCCTGCTCTTGGCCTCCCCCTGCTGCCTCGTCGCGTACTCCGCCAGCAAGTCAATCAACTTCGGCCCATAACGTTTATAACGGGCAGCATAGAGGGCAAAGGCTACCTCGGATCCGTCAGCAGCTGTCGGCATCTGGGAGGTGACCTGGTGAAGATCCAGCTCCGCACCATACGCCAGGGCCATCGCCAGCCCCACGGATGCACCGATGCCTTTTTTCTTGCGCTTGTATGCCGCAGGCGCTTCAGCTGACAGCGCATCCGCCAACGAGTCGACATCCTCGAGGGCGACGCCCTTGGGTCTGAGCTCCTTATAGAAGCGCCCAAGAGCCTCCTTGGCCTTGGAGAGCAAGCCGACCACGGTACTGCAGCGGTCTTCGACCGCCGCAGTGGCATCGTCTAGATCACTTCCGTGTTCCAGAGCACCGCGGTCAAACTCGATGCCTGCGGCATCTAAATAAACGGAAGAGGCAACGTGAATAAAAAGCAAGACAAGAAAGGACAAGGAAGCCAAAAAGGAAAAGATGAAACCACTCACCTGAAATAGCCTTGGCAGCCGCCATCAGCTTATCGGCTACCTCCTTCTCGCGCGAGGCCGCAGCGGTGGCGAGTTGCTCCTCGCGGTCCGTAGCCTCCTGCTGCAGGCGCTCCTGCTCGAGGCACTCCTTCGCACCAACGACGTCCTCGGCCTTCTTCTCCGCTCGCCCAAGGCTCTTTTTGAGAGCATCAAGCTCGCGGAGGGTGGTATTGTTGTCCTCTGCAAACAACAGAACATTTATTAGACCAAAGATAAAGGAAATAGAAGAAGATTCAAAAATACCAAGTCATGAACGTACCCTGAAGCTGCTCGAAGCTGGCCTCCAACACCAGGTGTTGCTGCACCAGTTGTTTGGCGCCTTGCACAAAAGGCTACAAAAAGACACTACTCGTCAAAAGAAAGGCTCGGGGGCTACGCCCAAAGAACGAGCAAGACAGATTACACATACGAAAAACGCTCGAGGGATCCCCCCAAGACACAAAGCAAAAACGATCAGCAGATCATCCTACAGATGCTCGGGGGCTCCCCCCGAGACACGAAGCAAAAATCAAAGTGATCAGCAGATCATCCAAAAACGCTCGGGGGATCCCCCGCGGCAAGAACGAAGAGACTTACATGATCAAACGGCGACTCTGAAGGTCCATCCGAAGTCTTCTAGGGGACAACCACCCGAGCCTCCTGCGGAGAAGGGTTCGGAGCAGCGCCCTCAGAGGTGGCCACCGTCTGAGGAGGAGGAGGAACAACTTTCGACTCCCCCACCATCTCTCGAGCGCCATTGCTAAAGGAGCCATCAGAAGAGTGGCTACAAATAGAAAAGGTCAGCCAAGTACAAGCAAAAGACGAGATTTAGCAAAAAGAAACTAAAGAAAACTTACGAGTCGAGATCGCTCAAGTCGAAGACAGGCGGGGTCCTCCTGCCCTTCTTCTCTTCCTTCTTATCTTCTTTCTTCTCTTCCTTCTTCCGCTTCGCCGGTGGCTCCGGCGCTACAGCCCGCACGGGAACGGAAGGAATAGGAGAGGAAGAGCCATAATGACCCCCACTGTTGTAACACCCTCAGAATCGGCCCTATGCAAGTTTCAGCGCTTCCCGCTAAACCCGCATAGAAACGATTCAAAGGTGCCCACCAGGCACTTGTGTGCGGGTGGAAAACGAAGTAATATCATTACACAATAGTCCTCGATGGAACCCACAAAACATATATATACAACAGCGACTCAAAGAGTCAAGAATACAGATATACAATACAAAGATCCAAATCACCTTTAAAACGATATAGCGTCCGAGTACGGACAAGATGCAAATTGAGCTAAGAGCCACGAAGAAGAACCAATGGCGTCCATAACCACTGAGCCAAGCCGGAAGGGTAACCACTAACGACGCCGATCTCAAAACCTGCTTAACAAAGGGGTGCCAACAAAGGGCAAAGGAAAAGAGAGGCGGTCAAGATCGAGGCCAGTGCAGCGAGACGGAATTCAAGGTCCTCGCCTACATAGGTATGGTGGATCGAAGCAGTGAGCATGCACTAAACAACCTATAGAGACTCGAGATAAGCGCTTGCTATCAGAGAGGGATAAGAAAGACCTATTCGGAACCATCCTGATACTACCACCAAACATACCCATCCTGGTATTTCCCCCTCGAGACCAAACGAGGAAGTTAAACGAGGAACTCACACAGTTGGCAGTTTTATTCATTCCGTTATAGTGGCGGCAATTACTAGTCAAATATAGATAGCATGAGTCATCTTGATATAATAAGCAGTGGGCAGTTTTGGTTAAACATTCCGTTGTAGTTGCAACACTTACTAGTCAGATACGATTAGCATGAGACACCCCAAACCCAGCAGTTGTTGGTACTTTTATTTAGCCATTCCGTTGTAGTGAAGCTGATTACTAGTCATATCGGATACAAGTCAAATTATAACAGTAAACTTTAGTTATAGTTGTCTATGATCGAGAACTGTGCTCCAAGTCGTCCATAACCGCGGACCTGACTTTTCGAAAAGATTTAACCTGCGGTGCACCAAAGTATCCACGCACTTGACCCTTTTGCTAGATTAGTTAACATACACCCATCGGTATGTCGGCGGCCTAAGTCACACGTTTCCAGACCAAAGCAAGTACATGGGGCCACCACTAAGCTACCATAGAAGTGGGCGGCTCGGAGCGGACCGTGGTTTGCGTCGGTGGCTGTACGACTGGGGACCGAAAGTGGAGGCTTGTCGATACCAGAAAACACTCCTTACCTAAAAGTACAGTGCTCTCGCACAAACTTAAATAAAGCAATAAAACATGGCATAAGTACAGGATAGTAATAAAGCTCCAAACTACTTTGTGGCCCCAGTTCAATACTTTGAAATCGGTACTAATCGATGGGGTGCCCATACACCACAATGGTTAGCGCTCGATCTCGAGCAGTGTCAAGAACTCGGGGTCATACTGGGACACCGTGAGCGGTTAAAACCAAATATTGTCTATTACCCACGGTGCCTCTGCATTTACCTACTTCAATTTTAGTTATTAAACAATAATTAAAGCCATGATCATCTCAACATTAAACATGCGGCAACACTCCAACAAGCTGTGGTACTTGTTTTACCGCAACAACACTTGAGCAAGCGACTACGCCGCAAGTACAACTATCTACCAAACAACGGTAATAGGATGTGTCCAAGGCAATATAAAGGCTGCAAGGGATGTTCCAAGATGAAAACTAGAGCATCGCAAATACGAGATAGCAATAGATCAACAGGAGGGAATAAATACTATAAAAGTAAGATAGGTAGAAAGGGGGAGATGCTCGCCTGAAAACATTGCCGAAGGTTCATCCGAAGATCGGGTCGACACTCACATCAACTCATCGGCCTAATCCGCGAAGAAGCAAAAACCGGATGCACTATTTAATTCTATGACATAAGAACGGGCATGATGCATGTATGATGTATGACATGGCAAAGGTGCAATGCATTAAGGCAATATTAAGCGGAAACCGGGGTCCCGACATTTATTATTAGGTCCGAGTTATTTATCTACCCCGCAAATTAAGTGTTGGGTTAACAGGGCGGAACATGGCATCGGTTCGCTACACCAATTTAAATGGAGTCCGGAATAAGACAACGATATCCCACAGATGGACTCCATATTTTATTTAGGTGAATCGCCTAAATACCCCCAACATCCACAATATGTATGCGAGATGAACCATTAATATGCAACAAGTTTTATATATAGCATTTATGAAATAGGGGCTCGGGAAAAGGTTCACACATGTGGGTACGGAAGATCTTGGGTCCCGGGGATTCGAGGTTCGACAGGGTTCGACGGGATCAGCGGGATCGGATACAAGATGGAGAACTTGTCGTGACGTGCCGGAGATCTTGGTTCCAAGCGGTCGATCTTGTCATCGAGAAGATCTTGTCGGGTCCGCGTATCGGGTCGGTCTTGGCGTTCGGGATGAAGAACTTGGCGTCCGGGATCTCGACGAGCTTGGCGTCCTTGTCAGAGTTCTCGGGTGACGATGTCGCTCTTGGGTTTGGCGCCGGTGGATCTTGGCGATTCCATGTCGAAGGCCCAAGGAAGATCATGTCGATACGAAGCATTTTTAGCGAGTTGGTCTCGGACGCCAGATCCCTGTGGACGATCTTGGGTTACCACCTAAACGGTGACGGAGGACTTGTCGTGCGGCACCATATAGGAGTACTTGGTGTCCCGTGGTCTTCGGCTCCATGTAGATCTTGCAACCGGCGCTAACGATCATCGGCAGACTTGGACCCGATATCGTTGCGGCATCGGCATCAGAAGAACTTGATGTATCTTGTCATTGGTTGAACTTGACGGTTCCAAGACGAACTTCTTGGGGGTTCCAGCAGTGCGGTGCTCTTGGTCTCGGCCGTGAAACATGGCACAGGGGCTCCTGAGCAACACACAAGCAGCATCCCCACACCATAAAAATGCCGAGGAATACTGTTGCAGGCCACGAGACTAAAGACGGGCACTGAGCAGCCGTAGCTCTCACACACGGTAGGCACGAGCAATGCGACACACGCATGAACAGGGAAGGAGGGCTTGACAGCCCACAGACGGTGCTCGAAGCACTCAAGCTTCTGACCAAGGCACGAGGACGAGGAGAGGAGGCCAACACGGCTCGAAAGGCAAAGCGCTTGAAGGCTGCGGTGGTGGAAGGTGGCAGCGGCAGCTCAAGCGTCACCGAGGGAGGCGAGTGGCGGGGATGCCATGGGATGGCCTGCGATGGCGACCTTCGTAGGAGGCCGAGGAAGGAGGGCGACCTGGCGAGGAGGTACGAGGTCGGGGCCGGCGGCGATGCGCAGATCGAGAACGGAGGAGGCCATGCGGGGGGAAGGGCTCGAGGCTCCGATGGCGAGGCGGTCCGGGCCGAGGATGGATCTCGGGGGCCGCGGCAGGAGCTCCAAGCCGGGGTCGCGCGTGCAGGGAGAGGGAGGAGGAAGGCCGGGAGAGGCGCGGGCCGTGAAGGAGGGCCGGAGGCTTGGGCGGCAGAGGCTCCGGCAGGCGGCGGCTGCAAGGCTGAGCAAGGTCGGAGCACGCTGAGTGAGGAGGCGTCACGGGCGGCGAAGAAGGAGAGCACTGGAGAAGGCAGTCAGGCGCGTCCGAGGATATCGGGAGGCAGTGGCAATGAGGCGGAGGCGTGGACGACGGGAGGTAGAGGACGTGGGGTGGCGGCCGGGCAGGCCCGGCCGGGAGGAGAACCAGGTAGCAGGGACGGGCGACGCGGGGTTGGAAAGGGAGCGTGAGGGAGACGCGGGGTGCGTCTGTGGTGGTGCGTGTCCACCGCGTGGGGTGGGGTCAACAGGTGGTGGGGCCTGGCGGTAGTTGGTGCTAGGGATTGGGTGGAGGGTGACCAGGTGGTTGGGCGGGAGAAGTGGGGCCAGGGGCTGAGGTGGCGTAGCGGGGTTGGCTGGAGTGAGGAAGGAGAGATGAGGTGGCGTGCACCGATTGGTGCAGGTGAGGTGGAGGGGATGAGGTGGCAAACCGTGAGTGGTGGGAGTGAGGTGGAGGGGCTAGGTAGCTAGGCTGGGTAGGTTATCTGCAGCATAGGTTTGGTGTTACGGGTAGGTAGGGTTTTGTGGAGGTGGCCGGCTAGGCTTTGGGCCTGGCTGGCTGCCTCCCAAAATAATTAACTATTTTATTTATTAAAAACAAAGGCGTTTGAAAACTGTTGAGACAAAACAAAATATTCGGAGACCGGGTTTTGTGTTTGAATAAAGACGGGCGTTAGTAAGACAAAATAGATTTTTCAAGATAGTTTTATGCAAACAAATGCAAGATGACATGACGATGCTCAAATGCAATGTGGCATGATGACATGAGAATGCGGTCATGATGATGCAATGCACAAAAACAACGCTATTTTCTAGTAGTGGTTTTTGCGGGATGCCACAATTCGACACCACTAACAATGGATCTCGCCCTCGAGATCTGCCTCATGGTACCGGAAGAAGGCGGCGATCTGAATCTTCTCGCATCGTGTAGATCCTCGCGACACCACTAACAAGGGTTCATTGTCCGTGATCGCCGAGGGAACACTCGAACAAAAGGTCGAAGGTAGAGGTATCAACAAATAAAGCCACCTCTAGCTCCGATAGAAAGAGAGAACGAATGCATTCTCATCCACTTCAATGTACACAAGCGAATAGAGTGAGTAGTCGGCATGGGGGCCAATCCATCACGCACCAAAACTATTACTCTGCACAATCCGTCGAAAAGCGTGCAACCATTCTCGAATCGGATCAAGATCTCGGCAATCGAGGTTCGTAAACAAAGGAGTGATGCGACTACGCCGGATATGGCGTAGA
This sequence comes from Avena longiglumis, assembly GCA_030063025.1. Taxonomy (NCBI): domain Eukaryota; kingdom Viridiplantae; phylum Streptophyta; class Magnoliopsida; order Poales; family Poaceae; genus Avena; species Avena longiglumis. The sequence goes on from CP125978.1 coordinate 123,682,123, forward strand.
TGATGTCGTCGTCGGAAAACACGGAAGGCACGAGAAGGAACAAAGAGAAGTCCACAGACGAAGGATTCCTCGGATAGCATGAAGACCGGATGTAGCAACACCGTTACCAAAGGAGGCGAAACCACGAAGAGCGATGGAACCCAACCACGAGAAATCCTGTACTCAAAGAGAGAGAAGAGAGCGGATTCAAAACACGCAGAGGTGAGAGGAGAACAGCAATGGGGTAAGGAGTAAAATCAGACCTAATCAGAACTATCCAACCGATTTTCAAAAATAGTTGGACACTCTACTTAGCCGTTAGCTAGGTTATCCTACAATTTGGACTTGTGGGGTATCATGGCTCGAGCTCGATACCACTCTGTAACACCCTCGAGAATCGGCCCTATGCAAGTTTCAGCGCTTCCGCCAAACGCATAGAAAGCGATTCAAAGGTGCCCACCGAGCACTTGCGTGGGTGGAAAGCAGTAATATGATTACACAATAGTCCTCGATGGAACCCACAAAACATATATATACAACGACTCAAAGAGTCAAGAATACAGATATACAATACAAAGATCCAAATCACCTTTAAAAGCGATATAGCGTCCGATACGGACAAGATGCAAATTGAGCTAAGAGCCCAAGAATAACCAATGGCGTCCATAACCCACCTGTGCCAAGCGGAAGGGTAACCACCTAACGGTCGATCTCAAAACCTGCTTAACAAAGGGGTGCCGACAAAGGGCAAAGGAAAAAGAGCGGTCGATCGAGGCGATTGCAGCGAGGCGGAATTCGCGGTCCTCGCCTACATAGGTATGGTGGATCGAAGCGGCATGCACTAAACAACCTATAGAGACTCGAGATAACTGCCGCTATCGAGAGGGATAAGAAAGACCTATTCGAACCATCGATACCACCAAACATACCCATCTGGTATTCCCCTCGAGACCAAACGAGGAAGTCAACCGAGGAACTCACACAGTTGGCGCTTTATTCATTCGTTATAGTGGCGGCAATTACTAGTCAAATATAGATAGCATGAGTCATCGATATAATAAGCGTTGGGCTTTTGGTTAAACATTCCGTTGTAGTTGCAACACTTACTAGTCGATATGATTAGCATGAGACACCCCAAACCCATAGCTTGTTGGTACTTTTATTTAGCCATTCCGTTGTAGTGAAGCTGATTACTAGTCATATTGGATACAAGTCAAATTATAACATAAACTTTAGTTATAGTTGTCTATGATCGAAGCTGTGCTCCAAGTCGTCCATAACGCGGACGGCTTTGAAAAGATTTAACCTGAGGGTGCACCAAAGTATCCACACGCACTTTGACCCTTTTTGCCAGATCAGTTAACATACACCCATCGGTATGTCGGCGGGGCCTAAGTCATGACGTTTCCCAGACCCAAAGCAAGTACATGGGGCCACCCACTAAGCTACCACTTGGCCGGCTCTGAACGGACCCGTGGTTTGTCGATGGTATGAAACTTGGGGACCCGAAAGTGTGGGGGCTTGTCGATACATGAAAACTCCGCTTACCTAAGCGATCAGTGCTCCTCGCACAAACTTAAATAAAGCAGTAAAACATGGCATAAGTACAGGATAGTAATAAAGCTCCAAACTACTTTGTGGCCCCCGGTTCAATACTTTGAAATCAGGTACTAATCGATGGGGGTGCCCATACACCCCACCTGTGGTTAGCGCGCTCGATCTCGGAACAGGTGTCAAGAATTCGGGGTCCAACGGGACACCAGTGAGAGGTTAAACACCAAATATTGTCTATTACCCACCGGTGCCTCTGCATTTACCTACTTCAATTTTAGTTATTAAACAATAATTAAAGCCATGATCATCTCCAACATTAAACATGCGGCAACACTCCAACAACTGTGGTACTTGTCGACACGCAACAGCACTTGAGCAAGCGACTACGACGCGCAAGTCCAACTATCTACCAAACAACAGGTAATAGGATGTGTCCAAGGCAATATAAGGCTGCAAGGGATGTTCCGGGTACGAAAACTAGAGCATCGCAACACAGATAGCAATAGATCAACAGGAGGGAATAAATACTATAAAAGTAAGATAGGTAGAAAGGGAGATGCTACTTTGAAAACATTCAAGGTTCATCCAAGATCGGGTCGACACTCGCATCAACTCATCGGCCTAATCCGCGAAGAAGCAAAACACTAGAAGAAACACCGGATGCACTATTTAATTCTATGACATAAGAACGGGCATGATGCATGTATGATGTATGACATGGCAAAGGTGCGATGCATTAAGGCAATATTAAGTGGAAACCGGGGTCCCGACATTTATTATTAGGTCCGAGTTATTTATCTACCCCGCAAATTAAGTGTTGGGTTAACAGGGCAGAACATGGCATCGGTTCGCTACACCAATTTAAATGGAGTCCGGAATAAGACAACGATATCCCGCAGATGGACTCCATATTTTATTTAGGTGAATCGCCTAAATACCCCCAACATCCACAATATGTATGCGAGATGAACCATTAATATGCAACAAGTTTTATATATAGCATTTATGAAATAGGGGCTCGGGAAAAGGTTCACACATGTGGGTACGGAAGATCTTGGGTCCCGGGGGTTCAAGGTTCGACAGGGTTCGACGGGATCAGCGGGATCGGATTCAAGATGGAGAACTTGTCGTGACGTGCCGGAGATCTTGGTTCCAAGCGGTCGATCTTGTCGTCGAGAAGATCTTGTCGGTTCCGCGTGTCGAATTCGATCTTGGCGTTCGGGATGAAGAACTTGGCGTCGGGATCTCGACGAGCTTACGTCCTTGTCGGAGTTCGGGTGACAATGTCGGTCTTAGGTTTGCGCGGTGGATCTTGGCGATTCCATGTCGAAGGCCCGAGGAAGATCATGTCGTCTGAAGCATTTTAGCGAGTTGGTCTCGGGCCGATCCACGTGGCGATCTTGGGTTACCACCTAACGGTGACGGAGGACTTGTCGTCGGCACCATATAGGAGTACTTGGTGTCCCGTGGTCTTGCTCCATGTAGATCTTGCAACGCGCTAACGATCATCGGACTTGGACCCGATATCGTTGCGGCATCGGCATCGAAGAACTTGATGTATCTTGTCATTGGTTGAACTTAGCGGTTCCAAGACGAACTTCTTGGGGTTCCAGATGCGGTGCTCTTGGTCTCGGCGTGAAACATGGCACGGGGCTCTGAGCAACACACAAGCAGATCCCCACACCATAAAAATGCCGAGGAATCACTGCAGGGCCACGAGACTAAAGATGGGGCACTGAGCAGGCGGCAGCTCTCACACGGTAGTGAGCACGAGCAATGACACACACGCATGCATAGGGAAGGAGGGCTTGACAGCCACACGACAGCAGGTGCTCGAGCAGCACTCACTGCAGCCGAAGGCACGAGGACGAGGAGAGGACGCCAACACGGCTCGAGCGAGGCAGCAACGCTTGTAGGCGACCGGGTGGAGAGGTGGCCGGCGACGGCGGCTCGCGCGTCAGCCGAGGGGAGGCGAGTGGCGGGGATGCACGGCGGGGATGTCCCTGCGATGGTGACCTTCGCAGGAGGCCGAGGAAGGAGGGCGACCTGGCGAGTCTGGTCGGGGCGTGACGTCGCGGTCGAGAACGGAGGAGGCCATGCGGGGGGGAGGGCTCGAGGCTCCGATGGCGAGGCGGTCCGGGAGATGGAGCTCGGGGCAGCGGCAGAGCTCAAATGGGTCGCGTCGAGGGAAGGAGGAGGAAGGCCGGGAGGCGCAGGCGGTGGAGGGAGCCAGAAGCTTCAGGCGATGAGGCTCAGGCGGCCTGGCAGAAGCCGAGCAAGGTCGGGCAAGAGGGCGGAGTCACACGGGGGGAGGAGCGTGCGGCCGACGGCGACGAAGGAGAGCCCGAGCGGAGGAGGAAGCGCCGCCGGAGTCGGGGCAGAGGCGCGTCGCCGAGGATATCGGGAGCAGCGGTGGCCGGCGAGCGGAGGCGAGGCGCTGGAGGCGTGGACGACGGGAGGTAGAGGACGGGCCAGGGTGGCGGTCGCGGCACGGAGGGCGGTGGCCGGAGGAGAACCAGGTGAGGGGCCAGGCGGGGTTGGAAGGAGGCGTGAGGGAGCCTGGGTATGCGTGCGGCGTGTCCACCGTGGGGTGGGAATCAGCAGTGGTGGGGCCTGGCGGTAGTTGGTGCTAGGGATTGGGTGGAGGGTGACCAGGTGGTTGGGCGGGAGAAGTGGGGCCAGGGGCTGAGGTGGCGTAGCGGGGTTGGCTGGAGTGAGGAAGGAGAGATGAGGTGGCGTGCACCGATTGGTGCAGGTGAGGTGGAGGGGATGAGGTGGCAAACCGTGAGTGGTGGGAGTGAGGTGGAGGGGCTAGGTAGCTAGGCTGGGTAGGTTATCTGGTAGCATAGGTTTCGGGTGTTCTGGGGTAGGTAGGGTTTTATGCGGAGGTGGCGGCTAGGCTTTCGGCCTGGTGCTGCCTCAAAATAATTAACTATTTTATTTATTAAAACAAGGCGTTTGAAAACTGTTGGCGGACAAAACAAAATATTCGGAGACCGGGTTTTGTGTTTGAATAAAGGCAGGCGTTCAGAAGACAAAATAGATTTTTCGAAGATAGTTTTATGCAAACAAATGCAAGATGACATGACGATGCTCAAATGCAATGTGGCATGATGACATGAGCATGCGGTCATGATGATGCAATGCACAAAACAACGCGATTTTCTAGTAGTGGTTTTTGCGGGATGCCACAACTGTGACGCTCAAGGCACGTCGGATTCCTAGGAGTCGGTAGAGTCGAAGCATCCGACGTTTCGCTCGAGCTCTGCGTCCGCTTTCGAGTCTGCTCCTTGCTATATTCAAAAGTTTCCTCAGCCAGCGACCGCGCCAAAGGAAGCTCAGACATGGAGTCCACTACCTCATTGTCCGGCGCATCCGGAAATAGTTCGGGTAGTGGAGGCGACATGCCCGGTACCTTGAACTCCTGCGAAAAAGAAACAAACTTTCAGCACGCAAGCAAGTGCATGAAAAACGCAATCGAAAAAAGCGCTACGCGCACGCCCCAGATTTACACTTGTGGAACGGGACGAGAGACGGCGAACGGAGGAGTCAGCGACTTCCCCGGGAGATCCTCTCCAGCTTTGTACTTCAGCAGTGGCCGAAGAATCCTGTCGAGATCCCCCTTGGAGAACTCCTCAGCCGAAACCCTAGTCGGATCATGACGACCAGAATAAAGGAACATTGGGTGCGCCCTATCCTAAAGCGGCTGCACCCGACGTTTGAGAAAGGTGCGGATGATATCCACACCGTTCACCTCTTTATCCGGAATCAACTGAAGATCTTCCACCCGACGATAGATCCCCTCTATCTCAGCTACCTCTCCGTCCAAGATGTGGTTCTTCCAGGACCTCTTTGGGTCGATTTTCTGAGAAGGGTCGAAAGGAGCAAGGCCAAAGTTCTGTCCGGCTGTTGTGGATTCGCGGATATAAAACCATCTTCTCCGCCAGTACTGGACAGATTCGGACATAGAAAAGGATAAGAAGAGAAAGTTGTATCTAAGGGAAATGATGCAGCCGCCAATGGGATAAACACCATCGAATCCAGATTGCCTCTTCACGGAATAGAGCTTCCGGAAGAGGCCAAAGTGCGGCTCGATACCGAGCTAGCACTCGCAGAACGTGATGAAACAGGCGACATGAAGAAGAGAGTTTGGTGAAAGATGATGAAGCTGGATGCCATAAAGAAAAAGCAATCCACGGACAAAATCGTGGATTGGGAAAGAAAGGCCCCGAAGGACAAAGTCGATGAACATAACCCGAAACCCAGCGGGAGGACGAGGAATTACCTCGTCGCCGGAAACTCTGACGGCATCTCTATCCTGCGGGATAAGACCCCGCTCACGGAGCTTGCGGAGGTCACCCTCACGCGTTTCTGATCGCCGCCAGCCACCATCGGTGACGCGGGTGGCGGCGGAACCCTTCTTGCCGCCAGCGCCAGCACTTGTACCAACTGCGGTGGAGGCCTTCCTGGACTTCCCCATCGCAGTACAACGGCGACGACAACGAGCACGCAGAAACAAGGAAGGAAAGGCTCGATGAAAATACAACGCGCAGTGAGAAAGCTCAAAGAAGATGGGAGCAGTGAAACGAGAATGGTTGCGGTGAAAAACAAACTCACTTTTCCCCCAATGATTATAAGGACGAGGATGATGCACGACGACCGTTCATCGGGAAGACCTAGAGCCAACATCAAGATCTGACCGTCCACGTGTCAGCATAGCAGCAAACCGTCGCTAACACGCCGTCCACTACGCACGGAAATCGAGGCGACGCCGTAATTATCTCCACGTCGCGCGTGACCAGTCAACTCAAAGTCAGAAGGTGGGACCCATGTTCGTCCGGTCACGTCACCTCTGGAGCCGCAGACGCTTGAGGTCATCGATCGTCAGCACTGACGTCATCAAAGCTATACTAGCAACGGTTACAATTATTCAGCTATACAGCTAAGAGTACTCACTCGAATCTATGATTCGACTAACTACTCGGGGGCTACTCCTATCAGGAGCCCTGGCCGTGCACCCAAAGTATAATTAAGGTACCACACCACAAAACTATTCTTCGAGTCCTACGTCGAGTCTACGACTCCACTACGGACTCGGGGGCTACTCCCATAGGGAGGATGGATTCAAGCATCCGAAAAATTTGTTTCCTACGAACCTGAAGCCAAACAATGGCCAAATTACAGTTTTTGCTCGAGTCTACGACTCGAACAGACACTCGGGGGCTACTCCCATAGGGAGCGCTGGTCGCGCATCCTATGAATTCTTCGACTGCGATCCTTCGGATCAGCATGCAAAAACTTTTCGGCAACTCTGCCCCAATTAATGCTAAGTGAGTAGCGTCCTCCTTGGCCACCCGAAACACCTCTGCGGTGATAAACATTCGGATGCTGTGTATGCGACACAAAGATAAGACCTACAGATATCATCTGATGGCCTGGCAACGCACACGACTGCACTCTGCTAGTAAGAATCCGTGCCAACAAGCACGGTGAACAATCCCGACAGACGCGTTGGGTACATCATTTAAAATTCACTAGAATTCCACTCCTGTAATTCCTCCGCGGCATGAGTCGAATTACGCCAGCATATGTTTCGGGTTCGAGTCGAGGGACTCGAATCTGAAGAAGATCGTGTTGTTTTGTCCTAAGAGTTAAGCGATACGATCTGTCGAGAGTCGTGCACACGCATCAACAATCCTTGCACACTCAAACCATTCTCTAGACAGAGATAGGCACCCCAGGAATAAAGAGTCTCAGAATCTCTGATTATTTGAACACTCGAGGTTACTAACATGGTTATACCCTGGGTACACGATCTTAGCATACCTAGTCCAGCCCAAGGAAGGCCCACGAACATGCCAGCCCATGAAGACTTTCGGGTGGCGGCCCATGACGCCTTTGGATCCTTGGAGAACAAGACTAGAGTAGATAGAATATTCAAAGGAGAACCCTAGAACCATGTGACTCGATCATGCACGAGACCTGCCTATCTCTATATAAAGGCTAGGAGGGCACGATGAGGAGGGCACTTCGCATACCACCGCATACACACCTCCACGCCAGATTGCATCTGCGCATCCCTGTACTTTCAGTTCCGCCGTAATCAAGAGCAGACAAGCAGGAGTAGGGTTTTCCCTCCGGGGGCCTAAACCTGGGTAAACCTCGTGTCCACGTGTTGCTTGTTTGCTAACCGTTCCGCGATCTCCAGCATCCTCATCTTCTCCAAAACTCAATCTCATAACAATGGGCATTGACGAGATTAAACCTCGTCAGCCGCCACCACCTTTCCCACTCACTCACTCCCTCGCTCACGTTGTCGCCCCTCCGCCATGGCCAACGGCTCGAGCTCGTCGAGCCAAAATGAAGGTGTGTCCCGATCTCTCGCTCTCTCTGTGTGTATCTAGTTGATCCGAACCCAAGTTGTTCGAAAGATCTACATCTAGTCGACCTAAAAGAAACAACAGAAACAAGAGAAAATTCATCGGTTTTCGGGTGAATTCTGGGTTAGTAACTATTAAGGTTCGGGCCCATACTACCTCGTATGTTGTATCTGTGTATGATTTGGAGGCGGTTTGTACAAGACGACGCCAGGAAAAAAATAGATGATAGTCCCACGATCGTTAATCTCCTTGTTTCACGTCATGATCAATTCCGTTCAACATGATAAGCTGATATTCTATACAGGTCTTCGTCTCCGTATTATATTCCAGCCACGTATACATACAACCTCATGTGTATGAATCAAATCGATTAGACCGGAACCAGATCAAACCCAAAATCCACCCCAAAACTGGTTTTTCTCTCAACGTTTCCCTAGGGGATACTGAAACAAAAGTGTTCTTCCAAGAGAAGCGTCTACCGAACTCAGGCTCACCGGTGGTTGTCACGAAGAGCCTATGAGTTTCCCGCAGGACGATTCCGACCACGCGTAATAATGAGCGCAGCCTCCCAAAGATGGATCAAAATGACAAGAACTAGTACCACTTATTTAACTCCACATATACTCCTACTCAACTTCGCAAGATGGTTCCCTAAATGAGCTACTACACGCCCTTTCTGGGGGGTCAATCAATCTGATTGGAGCAACATTTCAAGCAGAGGTTTGGAGGAGTTGATGGACAGGAGCGGAGAGATGCTGCCACCGGCGCCGGCCCCGGAGCCGGGGAAGAAGCCGAAGCAGCTTCGGAGGAGGTGGAGGCCCGACGAGCACACGCGGTTCCTCGAGGCGCTGCACATGTGAGTGGCAGCCTGTTCCTCTGTCCGCTCTCTGATGAATACGTCTGAAGCTTGTTATACAATTTGCCTAGCTGAATCGACTGGTAATTAACGAGATTCTCGTCGATCGATCGATCGATCTCAGGTTCGGTCGCGACTGGACGAAGATCGGGGAGCATGTCGGCACCAGGACCACGAAACAGGTCGGTTCAATCGTGATCAAGGCCAGCATTCTGACGATCTGAAGAACTGCAACAGTTTTCTTTGTAATGTCTCTGATGGTAACTGGCTGTGGTTGGTTTGCAGCTCCGCAGCCATGCTCAGAAGTACTTCGACAATGCCCGGAAACTCGGCGTCACCGGGCTGCCGCCCCCGAGGCCGATGCGCCGGCGCAAGCGCGCCGTGCAGCAGCAGCAGACACAGAGCTCCACCGCCGGACAGACGCCGCCGCCGCCGGGTAAATCTTGTCCGTAATTGTTCTCCCGCCTTTCTTGATTATTACTCATCTAACATCATGCCAGTGTTTCTCTGTCAGACATGCAGAGCTTCGACTGGGCGAGCATTCCAGGTGCTTCGGCTTCAGCGTGGTTGAGCCAGCGTGGAGGTGCAGAGAGTCAGGCTGAACAAGTCGCTGCGACATATCCTGGTACAGGTACGACTAGACTACTCAGGCTTGCTTCCATCAAGCACCGACTTGGATAGAATTTCCCTTTCTAGCAGAGCCGAGTTATCACAAGATTAACCTTTGCTTTCCCAATATCTACGTAGGCGACAACTCATTCATGGGGACAGCAAGCTTCTTCAGCGCTATGACCATGGACATGAACTGGACTGGCACCGGCACCGGCAGCACGAGTGAAGCGCCGCCCTCGTCCCTGCCGGAACTCACAACGACGCTAGCCGGCGATGAGGCTGAGCTGGAGCCTTGGGACATCATCATGCAGGAGATCAAGGACATGGGACTGGACCTGGAGTTTGACATGTCCATGTTCCCCTCTATCAGCGACGAACCTGAAGGCGGAAGCGACTGCGGCGCCCCTCATGGCGTTCCTCATCAACCCGATACGTCGCTCTACACAGACGGAGGAGGGTGCTCTGCTGACGCCAAAGTTGATGGCTAGGGTAGTGTACTACGATTTGGTCTGCAGTTATTCAGATCGTAGTAGCTAGCTTGGTTATTTACAGTGCTGATGTGAGACAAACTAAACCTTCACCATATGTGCGATTAATTTAGTTTTACTTGTGTGCATTACCAGGAGAAGGGTAGGTTATAGCTGTTTGCAAATTTATTGTTCAATCGATACATGATTAATTTAGTTTCACATTAAAGTATGATTTAATTTAATTTCACCTTAATAAGTAGTTTAATGGATGCAGAGGCCAGGGGTATTTTTCTCTTTTATATAAATTGAATTGAGAAAACTTTATGCAATATTTTTGTTCCTCAGATAAGACTACAAATAGAAGAAATCTCGAAGATGTATAGGCAGTCAAGTAACCATGTTCCAAGACAATCCAAATCCCTGCTATTATCACGAGTTCATGTCTGATTGTAACTAGCCTTGACAGTTCATTCCAATGTTCATATATATACTATATACTGTTCACTCCCCAAAGTGCAGATATTTACATAAGCTGAACCACCACACTGCAGAGATACTATATATCATTGATTCGAGTGAACTGAAATTCCAAGAGAGTTTTGAAAGATCCTTCATATACTACATAAACATAAAACAACTGCAACAGAGCCTGAACAAGCGCCACTACATCTTTTTGTTGGAATTAATCTTAGTACCACGTACGTACATACATGTAAGTGCCTGTACCTGTTTAAAATAAAATGAGGAGATAAGTTAGTCTTATCTCATCAGCCTAACAAAACATGAGATAAGGGAGGTTGATCCCACGTTCTCTAACTACTGCGCCACGATCGGAGGCGCCTCCAACATTAATTTGGAGTCGGTCCCGAGTCCCCAGCGCTAGATATAAAAGGGTACCGCCGGCCGTTTGAGGTGATGATCTCACACGGTGCTCTCGTTCCTGAAATCCCCACACCGATCCTAAGCTAGCGCTCTGGGACCCGAAGGCCTACTCCCTCACCGCGCACGCCCTGGGCAGTGCTGGTGGCGTCCCGAAGGTTTTCGGTACCCGCTGCTGGAAGGATCGCTCTCTCGTCACCGTTCATCTACGACAACCGGCGATCAGGCACTGATGGCTTCCTCAAGCAATGGTTAGCCTCTTCTATCTATTTCAGATTAGGTGTTCATGTCTAGGCTAATCTAAGTCATGTAAATTAGTTCTTACATTATGGTATCAGAGCAGTTATTAGCCTATCTTGAACCCTACTGCTGATGTGCCGATTGAGATCGGTTGCTATGTTTTAGTTGATGATCATGTGGTTCGATTAATGCAAATTAGATACTAAATTGGGTGGTCATGTTTAGATTAATCTTCCGGTTTAAGTTAGTTCGTCAGATCATGTCAATTTTTGTTACATTGCTTTCGGCATGACGTTATTTAGGCCCTAATTACATGATCCAATTAGTTCATGTTTGTCGGAGATTTCTGGTTATCAGTATGCCATGCTTAGATTAAATTGTTTTAGATCAGTATTCTTTAGTCTAATCGCATGATTCTCTGAAGCAATTAGAAGGAGATGTTTTTAGTTTCAGATCAGATCCAAGTCTCTAATAAGCAATCCCAAATTTTAGTAAGATACTAAGCAGAGGAGGAGCACCTGCCTGAGACGTCGCGTCGACGCCTAGTCCCTCAGGACCTCCGTACGCACTGGTTGCTACAAGGGCGCCATCGCTGCCTGTCGTCGTCTCCCTCGCCGAGGACGCGTCGGAAAGATGCCACAGAGGCAATCCTCGACGGAACCGCGCGCCGGCCTTCCGCCACTGCACGCGGCGCCAGCAAGGGGAGCCGCCGCAGCTACGGCCGCGCATCAGCTCCTCGGAGTCGTCGCCCGCGCATCAGCTCCGCGTGTGGCCGTCGCAGCTCTTTTGCGCGCCTCGCGCCGCCAGCATCATCCTGCGTGTCGACACCGCCTCAACTCCTACTGCGCCGCTGCCCTCCGTGAGCTCTGGAGGCCGCGCGAGCGACAGGGGAACCACCTCGGGCCTAAGCCGCGCCGCGCACCTCGCGCATCAGCACCGCGTGCCGCTGCATCAGCCTCGTGCGCCTCGCGCCGCTGCCCTCCATCAGCTCCGGAGGTCGCGCCGGTCAGTCGGTGAGCAGCGACGTCCGAGAGCTCTCTCTGTACGAGTGCGTGGATACAAGAAATGGGGAATTAGGATTAGGTATTTGGTACAGCGTGTTGTTTTGTTCAGCACTCACTGAGTGGCCGTGGGCTGTGTTTTTTAGCGGTCTTTTTGTACTTTCAGTTTCTGGGCCGTGGGCTGTAATTCCGCACCGAGTGGCTTCGGCACCTTAGTTATTTTCCTTTTTTAAGCCTCTGTTGTTTATTATTTTATACTCACTCTGTTTGGAAATATAAGATGTTTTAGGTTTGTAAATAAGACGTATCTAGACACCTTTTAGTCGAACCTATACACTAAAAGGTGTCTAGATACATCTACTTTACAAACCTAAAACATCTTATATTTCTAAACGGAGGGAGTAGTACGTAAGTCTGCTATTTGATTATGATTTAATTCCTTGTTATTTGGTGTTAAGTTGTTGTAATCACCCTCTGACTTAAATGAAACCAACTGTGAAGTTTTAGTTAGAGGATAATTTTGCATGTAATTATAATCTGACCAAAGTTGGTTATGATCATATGTGCATTAAGTTAATTTATTTTCCTCTCTATTTTCTGCCCAAAGGTGACGTGGATTGGAATATTAATGAGTAATGAGCATGTTGTATTCTGACCAAAGTTGTTTATTTCATGCTTATTATATGATTCTCACTAAGTTCGTGATTTTTTCAGCAGTAAACACCAGTAATGTTGCTTCTTACATCAATGGCATTGAGCCCCTCAACGGGACTAACTTTTTATCATGGAAGGAGAAGGTCGAGGTAGCACTTGCAGTCTTAGAGTTTGACTATGAATTTCGTGAGAACGCTCCCACAGCTCCTCTTGCCTCAGCCTCAGATTATGCTGAGAAAAAGAAGGATTATGACACTAAGGTTGAAAAGTGAGAGAGGTCAAACCGCGTGTCTCTAATGATCATTAAGAGTACTATTTTTGTTGGGATTAGGGGAACAATTCCTGATTCCACTGATGCTAAGAAGTATATGGCCTCAGTGGAAGAGCAATTTAAGGGTTCTTCCAAAACCTATGCTAGTACACTGATCATGAAGATGCTTACCTCTAAGTATGATGGCTCTAGCGGCATAAGAGAGCATATTATGTCTATGTTTGACATGGCTGCGAAGCTAAAGGGAATGGACATGTTCATCTCTGATGGCTTCCTTGCCCATTTCATTATGACTTCTCTGCCATCTGAGTTTGGTTCCTTCAAAATAAGTTACAACACTCAAAAGGAGAAGTGGAGCATCACCGACCTCATGAGTCAATGCCATTAGTCCTGGTCCCTGTAACGTAAGAGGAAGCGCACTGATGAGCCCTCAAAGGCTGAGAAAAAGCTGCAATTTGCTCCTAAGACTCATAACAATAAGTCAAAGAAGGATCAAGGAGCGATAATGTGTCTCTTCTGCAAGAAGCCGAGCCACATCTCGAAGAGTGCGAGCTTTAGGCGGCTTGCCAAAAAGGGTAATGATGTTATTTCTTCTATTGATGAGTCTCTTTATGCTGATTTTTCTCCTAATACTTGGTGGATTGACTTAGGTACCACTGCGCACGTTACCAATTCATTACAGGGGTTATGTTCCGTCAGGACTAAAAAAGGGGGGAGCAAAATCTTAAAGTTGCTGATGGCAAAGAGATTGAAGTCGAAGCTGTTGGATCTTCTCTACTAGCATTAGAAGGAGACTACATTCTCGTACTGAATAATGTCCTTTATGCTCCTAGTTTGAGGAGAAACTTGATTTATGTTTCCATTTTAGATAATGAACTTTATTCTTGTAAGTTTGGAAACCATAAGTGTGCTATTGAGTTTGATAATAATAATGTTGGTCTCACTATCAGGCAAGACAAACTTTATATGCTTCTCTTGATCAATTCCTCTGTAATGAATGTGTGATGGTACAAATAAGCATAAGAGAAGTAAGGGTGATGAAACCTCATCAAAATTGTGGCATTATCGATTATGCCACATTTCGAAGGGGAGAATTGAACGTCTCATTAGAGAAGAGATATTACACCCATTAGACTTATCTGATTCAAACCACTGTATTGATTGTATTAAAGGGAAATATGTTAAGCATCAGAAGAAAGGGGCAATTGGAAGAAAATGTCGCTTAGAATTAATCCACACTGATATTTGTGGTCCTTTTCCTGTGAAACCTGTGGACGATTTTGACTCGTTTATTACGTTCACGGATTACTCCCGTTATGGTTATATTTACCCCATTAGAGATCGTTCTGAAGCACTTAATAAATTTAAGGTATTTAAGGCTGAAGTGGAAAATCAGACCGACCTAAAAATAAAGGCCGTGCGATCAGATCGAGGTGGTGAATATTATGGGAGGCATGCGCCCTACGGGCAAATTCCTGGGCCCTTTGCCAAATTCCTTGAGGAAAATGGTATAGTGGCTCAGTACTCTATGCCTGGCGAGCCTCAGCAAAACAGAGTGGCCGAGCGTCGCAATCGCACACTGATGAACATGGTGCGTAGCATGCTTATTCATTCCAGCTTGCCTGTCACATTATGGATAGAAGCACTAAAGAAAGCTGTTCACATATTAAATCGAGTTCCTACTAAGTCTGCACCTAAGACACCTTTTGAATTGTGGACTGAAAGGAAACCAAATATGAATTATTTAAAGATGGGGTTGTCCTCCTGAGGCAAGGATTTTTAATCTACAACTTAAGAAATTAGATCCTAAGACTGTGAGTTGTCACTTCATTGGATATCCTCTTAAGTCAAAGGGGTACCGCTTTTATTGCCTAGATCGTGTCACTAAGTTCGTGAAAACGACACATGCTGTGTTCTTAGAAAATGCGGAAATGAGTGGGAGATCGCAACCCCGGAAGATAGATCTTGAGGAAATTCGGGTTAATGTTCCATTACCAAATATCCAAGAGAACTTTATTCCATTTATTCCTGCATCTCCCCTTACTAATACTAATGGAGAAGCAGACTCAAATGGGGAACCTGAAGATCAGAATACCACACACGAAGAAGATTCACCTCAGCCATCCCCATGATACGTTGGAAACGTATCTATAATTTTTTATGCTTCATGCTTGTTTAGTATCTACTTTGCTTTGCTTTGTCTACACTTTGAGGTGATTTTTACATGTTTTAACATATTAACAAGTTGCCACAGTGCCAGTTGCATGTTTTCTGTTGTTTTTGGTTCCAGAAAAGCTAGTAAAGAAATATTCTCGGAATTGGACGAGACAAACGTCAAAGTCAATAACTTTCCGTGGGGCACAAGAAGTCCAGAGGAGGCGGAGGCGTGCGAGGCAGCCCCACCTAGGCGCGGTGGGCCCGCCTGCGCCTAGGCAGTGTGGGGCCCAGCCACCGCCTCGACCTTCGCCTATAAAGCCCCAATGCGAAACCCTAAGGACCCGATCAATATTTCACGAAACCTTCGTATCCGCCACCGTCCCTAGATCGGGGATCTGTTCTTCGCACCTACTTGGGAGGGATTCATCCCGGAGGCCTTCTCTCCGATATGATGCGTGAGTAGTTCCACCTTGGACTATGGGTCCATGTAGTAGCTAGATGGTTGTATCTCCTCCTTGTGCTTTCATGTATAGATCTCGTGAGCTCCGTTCATGATCAAGATCCAATCTATTTGTAATCATGCATGTTGTGTTTTCGGGGATCCGATGGATATTCAGATTATTATGTTGGTTTGATTAATGGTTTTGTCTTTATGATTCTATCATGTCTGTGTTGTTTGTGATCTTGCATGCTCTCCGTTGTTAGTAGCTATCTTGGCCGAGTAGTTGCTAGTGACTCCTGAAGGGTTTCGCGGCATAGTAAATCAAAATTTTCTATGGATGCGAACAGAGGGAAGCCAAGATCTAATCTAGGAGATGCAAACAACGAGAGAGATTGGATTAGATCTTCATACCCTTGAAGATTCATACGGAGCGTTATGAGCGTGGGTGATGTAGTCGTACTCGCTTCTCCCTCGCGATCCGATCCGATCTAGCACCACAAGTGGCGATGCCTCCGTGAGATGCACGTGCAACACCTCGGCGTCTCCTCCTTCCTTGGTCCGGCAAGTATGGTGGAGAGATGGGTTTGATCTACAACGACGGCGGTGTATGTGGTGGAGAGTTTCTGCAGCGGGCTTTACACGTGATCGGGAGGAGAGAGAGGAGGGCAGCAGGCGGCGGCGAGGGGAAGGTGTGGAAGTGCGCTAGCCCTCTTTATATAGAGGGGTGGGCGGCAGCCCTATCTCCTCCCCCAAGTCCAAAACCGGCGGCCAAGGAGGAAGAGTGGGGGGCAAGTGACGAGGTTTAATCTCGTCAATGCCCATTGTTATGGACTTGGGTTTTGGAGAAGATGGGGATGCTGGAGATCGTGGCACGGTTAACAGACAAGCAACCAGGGGACAGGAGATTTACCCAAGTTCAGGCCCCCGGAGGGAAAACCCTACTCCTGCTTGTCTGCTCTTTGATTACGGCGGAACCGAAGGTTCTGAGGTCTTGATTCGATCTGGCGTGGATGCGTGTGAAAGTATGAGTCGAGTTGCCCTAGGGCGTGCCCTCTGGCCTTTATATAGACTTAGGCAGGTCCGGGCGTAGTCCTAGTCGGTTACAAGTTCTGGGTTTTACCCTTTGAATTTCCTATCTCCTCTAGTCTTGCTCTCCAAGGATCCGAAGGCGTCATGGGCCTTGCCACCGAAAATCTTCATGGGCCAGCGTGTATATGCTTTGTGGGCCTTCCTTGGGCTGGACTAGGTATCTTTGAGTTCTGCCGTAGGGTATAACCATGTCATTAGCCCGGTGATCGGTCGAATCGTAGATTGGTGAGACTCTTCCATCCTTCGGGAGCAACTATATGTTAATAGTATGTGTGTAGGGATTGTTGATGCGTGTGCGACTCACTCACCGACGGATCGTGGTCGATTAAGCATCTTAGGAAACAACATGATCTTCTTGAGTTCGGGTCCCTTAACCCGAGCTGGAACATATCTTTGGCGTAATCCAACTCGGGCCGGAGGACTTATAGGAGTGGAATTCGGTGATTTTAATTGATGTACCCAACGTCCGTCGATTTTTCATCGTACTGCTGATGCAGTTCATACTAGCGAAGATCGGTGCGTTGCGAGCCATCGATGATATCTCATGGGTCTTATCTTTGCGTCATGACGCAACATCAAACATTTATCACCTCGGAGGTGCTTGGGTGGCCAAGGAGATTGTCGCTCACTCGCGTTTTGTTGGGACAGAGTTGCCAAAAAGTTTTTTGCGTCTGATCCGAAGATCACGATCGAAGATTTCATAGGGTCGCGACCAAGCCTCCTATGGGAGTAACCCAAGTGTCATTCGAGTCATAGAATCGAACGGAGACTTTTAGTTCAAGCATTGTTTCAATCATTAGGTCCGCAGGACTCGAAAATTTTCGGATGCTTTAAATCCATCCTCCCTATGGGAGTTGCCCCCGAGTCCGTAGTGGAGTCGTAAACTCGACGTGGGACTCGGGAGAAATAATTTTGTCCTCATTTGTCGATCGGTGCGGTATCACGATAGGAGTAACCCCAAGTATTTAGTCGAATCGTAGATTCGGTGAGTACTTTAGTGGAGCGAAGTGGTGCTAGTATAGCTTTTGATGACGTCGATGCTTACGATCGATGACCTCAAGCATCCTTTCGCCGAGATGACTTGGGACGAATCGTGGGTCCCACTTGCGACTTTGAATTGACCGGTCACCGCGGCGTGGAGATGATTGGCGTCTCCTCGATTTACGCGTAGTGGGCGGCGTGGTATCGACGGTTCATTTTGGTGCTGCGTGTATGCGGCAGATCTACCATTGGCGTTAGGTCTTCTCGATGGACGGCCGGCGTGCGTCGTCTTATTTATTATAATCCTGGTGAAATCGTGGTTTGTTTTTCACCGCAGCAGTTCATCTATTCACTGCCCCCTCGTTCTTGAGCTATTCTTGCTGTGCGCTGAGAGTTTCCTCCACATTTCCTTTGTCTTTCTTCGTTGGCAGCGCCACCACCGTAGCGCCATGGGGAAAACAAAGAAGTCCTCATCTGCAGTTGGGACCAGCGCCGGAGGCAAGAAGGGCACCGCCATACATCGCGTCACCGGCGGTGGTTGGCGGCGATCGAAAAGCAGGGAGGCGATCTCCATGCTACTTGTGACGGTGAAGGAATATGCCCGAGAGGCAATAATAAATTGTTTATTATGTGTATTCCAAGTATATGATAGATGTTTATTTTGCATGCTATAATTGTATTAATCTGAAGCGTTAATACATGTGTGTTTAATAAACAAGCAGAAAGTTCCTAGTTAAGCCTCTCTCATAAACTAGCTCGTTGATTAACAAGATGATCAAGGTTTCACGATCATGGACATTGGATGTTGTTAAACGGGATCACAACATTAGTGTAATGATGTGATGAACATTCATCAAGTATAGCATTACGATCAAAGTCATTGAGTTTATATTGCTATAACAACTTACGAAGTGATCCTAATCCTTAGACCATGAGATCATGTCAATCACTAACAGGAAGAGTTTCTTGATAACATCAAGCGTCACACCGTAACGGTGATTATAAAGATGGATTCAGAACTAATAAAGTGTTATGTTGAGGCTCATGGATCGAGAGTGGAATTTGTTCATCCCGATGACGGATAGATATACTCTGGGCCCTCTCGGTGATATCACATTGATTAGCTTGCAAGCAAGTGATTTGATCACTAGAATGTTATATCAAGAACGAAAAGAGTGCATGTCGGTAGCGAGATCAAACTAGGTATGGAGATACCGATGATCGAATCTCGGACATGTAATATATCGTGAGACAAAGGGATTAAGATACTAGCGTAAAAGGTTAAGCGATCACAAGAAAGTCATCGTTGAATGTGTGAGTCGATGGGTCTCGATCCGCTTCGATTATTGATCAGAGGGTCTCGATCATGTCCGCATTATTCACGAACCGTAGGGTGACACACTTAAGAGACACCGACATCCAATTGGAGCAAATGTTTCATGCGAAAAGAATAAAGCGCAGAATTTATTTCACTAGATAAAACAGGTTTTGGTGAAATTGCATAAAGTGGTTATGCATGTGAAATAGAATTCTAGCAAGGGGTTATTGTGAATGTTTGTCATTAAAGTAATTGACAAAATTCTGAATAAAATAAAAGAGTTTTATTTAATGAGAGTTTGCATTAAATTTGGTGGAAATTTAATGGGAATTTTAGTGGACTTTTGAGTGGAGGAATTTGGAGGAGTTTTGTGAGTGGAGTGTCCACCCACATGAAGAGGGGGAAGGGGCAGCCCCATGCGGCCACCCCTTGGGTTCCCCATCCTCCTATAAAGGCCCCTCCTCTCACTTCTCACTCACACCTCCGTGAAGGATCTCTCTCCTCTAGAATTTATCCCCATGGTCTCGGACTAGCGAGATACATGTTCCCAGTGGCTATTCGGCAAGAAAGAGTTGTGCTTCGCTGCATCGTTTGGGCGAGGCGGAGGTTGCTCGGTGCCTCGAGCGTGTGTGCGAGCTGCGGATCTTGCTGATTTGCGGCGCTAGGACTTCCTCTTGATCTTGAGATCGGCAAGAGATCGTCTACAACCACGAGTTGAACTCGTTAAGCTTTGTCGGTCTTCAAGGGTATGTTCTCTACGGATATACATCCGCTGTTTGTATCTAGTATAAATAGATCTTGGTATATAGTTCACATCGTAGGAAATATTTTGTTTTCTATGTTGCGAACCCTTCAGTGGTATCAGAGCCGGATCTATGCGTAGATACTTTACACGGGTAGTACACATATGAGTATGTGGGCGATGATGTTCATGTTGTTGCTCCTTTGTTGTGATTTTGGATATTGGTGGCATAGTGGGATGGCCCGGACAAACTTTACATGTCCTCGCATGAGACTGTTCCACGCTTGACATGCAACTAGTTTGCATAAGTGGCTAGCGGTGTCTCATCTCCTACTATAGTCAATATCTATTTTGCAAGCGAGTTGTCAACAATTTGATTATCCTCGTTGTGGTTCATGTTCGTAGGTAGACGGTTCTATCTCGAAGCCCTAAGCCACGTAAAACTTGCAATGGATAAATTAGAGGCGTCTAGTTTAGATTATTCTTTGGGCTAGTGTTATGATATGGTAGTGTTGTAAGTAGAAGTATGAGATGATACTCTTACAACACACATAGCGTGTAAAATCCATAGGCGTGGATTTACACATATAGGTATGATAGTGATCATACCACGATGCACATGATAGAGATCATCTGCGGAACCATATAATTTCACTAATAAACATATGATGTTTAATTGCATCTTATATTGCTTGTTTAGCGCTTTGTTAAGCATAATAAGATGATCCCTCATTTAAATATCAAGATAAGAATGTGTTCTTCCTTTAGTATGCACCGATTATGTTTTCGTCGCTCCAAGACATCACGTGATGATCGGGTGTTCTTGGATCCGACCATACTTGGTGTAAAAGCGATTACACGCAAATACTAAGGTTCTAACTTGGCGAGCCTAGCATGTATAGACATGGCCTCGGAACACGTAACGAAAGGTTAAGCATGAGTCATATAGTTGATATGATGCCCATTTGATGCTCGCCTTTGAAGCTATCTTGACTCACGTGATGATCGGACTTGGTGTAGTGGATTTGGTTCATGTAATCACCAAAAGGACACGAGGGATGTCGCTTTTGAGTGGGAGTTCATTCGTAATATAGATTAGTTGAACTCAATCTATCATACACTTAGTCTAAACTTTACAAATTCATTGTAGATGGCACCACCTTTTAATTTCAATGCGTTCATGGAGAAAGAGAAACTATGCAACGACGGTAGCAACTTTCTTGAATGGGCCATGAATTTGAGGATTCTCCTCTGCTGCACAAAAGCAATATGTGCTAGAAGCGCCATTAGGCCCCCACCTTTGATGATGCCCGACGAGGAGAAGAATGTCTATCGGACTCGTCGGGAGGACCACAACTTAGTTCATTGCGGCATATTGTATGGGCTAGAGCCGGAACTTGGCGTTTCAAAACGGCAATGCATTTGATACAATGGGTGAGTTGAAAATGATTTTCGACACATGCTCATGAGAGCTACAATGCTTCAGAAAAGTTCTTTAGTGCATGATGGAAGAGCTGACTCCGTTAGTGAGCATGTACTCAAGATGTCGATTACCGATAAGCTTGTGTCCTTGGGAATAACGATTCCCATTGACTTAGGCATCCATCGTGTTCTGCGGTCTACGCCACCTAGCTATAAGAGCTTCGTGATGAACTATAATATGCAAGGCATGAAGAAGTCTCTCCCGAGCTTGTCAATGCTTAAAAGCTGAAGTGGAGATCAAAAGGAACATCAAGTGTTGATGATCAATAGGAACACTGGTTTCAAGAAAGACAAGAAGGGAAAAGCGGAAGGAAGTAAGGCGGCAAGCTTTGTTGTCGCGCTGAAAAGAAACCCGAGTTGGACCTAAGTCGATAAAGTGTTACTATTGTAAGGGGACAGCCATCGGGCATCGCCCCCAAGTATCGGCGACAAGAAGGCCGGCAAGGCAAACAAAGGTATATATGATATACATGTTATTGATGTGTACTTGACTAGTGCTCATGAGCACAGGTATTTAATCCGTTGATTGCTAATATTTGTAACTTTCGAATCGGCTGCGGAACAAGCGACCGCTAGCAAAGGGTGAGGTCAAGATGCGTGTCGAATGGATCAACGTTGATGTGATCGCTGAACGCTACCTCTCCACTTAAGTCGGGATTAGTCATAAACTTAAATAAATGTTATCGGTGCACCTTGAGCATGAACATTGTATCTGGATCATGTTTGATGCAAAGTGGTTATTCATTTAAATCGAGAACAATGGTTGTTCCATTTATATGAATGAAATATTTTATGGTCATGCACCGATGATGAATGGTTTATTTCATAGATCTCAATGATAATGTTACACATATTCATAATGTTGATGCTAAAAGGATTAAACTTAATGATGATATATCCGCATATATGTAATTGCCGTCTAGGTCATATTGGCATTAAGCATGAAGAAGCTCCATTCGGATGGACTTTTGGAATCACTTGATTATGAATCATTTGATACATGTGAGCCATGCCTTATGGGCAAGATGACTAAACGCCGTTTCGGTTCAATGGAGCAGGCGATGATTTATTGGAAATCATACATTATGATGTATGTGGTCCCATGAGTGTGTAGGCGCGAGGTGGATATCGTTATTTTGTTACTTTCACGGATGATTTGAGTAGATATGGTTATCTCTACTTGATGAAACACAAGTCTGAAACCTTTGAAAAGTTCAAGGAATTTCGAATGAAGTGGAAAATCATCGTAATAGAAAGATCAAATTTCTACGGTCCACCGTGGAGGTGAGTATCTAAATTCTGAGTTTAGCACTCACATGAAAGAGTGTGGAATTGTTTCACAACTCACACTGTTGAACACCACAATGAAATGGTGTGTCGAACGTCATAATCGTACTTTATTAGATATGGTTCGATCTATGATGTCTCACGGACTTGCGTTGTCATTTTGGGGTTATGCACTAGAAACCGCTGCATTCACTTTAAATCGGGCACCATCTAAATCCGTTGAAAAGACACCGTATGAATTGTGGTTTGGAAACAAACCTAAGTCATTCTTAAAGTTTGGGGTTGCGATGTTTATGTGAAGAAACTTCAACCGGATAAACTCGAACCCAAAGCGAAAAATGCGTCTTCATAGGATACCCTAAAGAAACTATTGGGTATTCCTTCTATCACGCATCCGAGGCAAGGTTTTTGTTGCCAAGAATGGATCCTTCTAGAGAAAGAGTTTCTCACGAAAGGTGTGAGTAGTCGGAAGGTAGAACTCGAAGAGGTTGTGGAACCTTCTCTTCAAAGTATGGCGAGTAGCGCGACCGAAGTTGTTCGAGTTGGCTCCACATTGAAGAGGGAACTAATGATAATGATCATGAAACTCGAAGAGTACTACCGAACCTCGCGAGGTCAAACAGACGCGTCAGGCTCGAGTATGGAAATCTGTCATAAATTTCATGGTTGATGAAAATAATGACCTGCGACGTATGAAGAAGCGATGATGAGCCCGTTCCAACAAATGGTTAGAAGCCATGAAATCGAGATGGAATCCATGTATGAAAATCAAGTTTGGAACTTGGTGGAATTACCTCACGACCGAAGGCCGTGGAGAACAAATGGATTTTCAAAGGAAAAGCGATCTTGATGGTAATGTGACCATCTATAAAGCTCGACTTGTCGCATGGGGTTTCGACAAATTCAAGGAGTTGACTACGATGAGACTTTCTCTCCGTGGCGATGCTAAAGTCGATTAGGATTATGTTAGCAATTGCCGCATATTTGATTATGAAATATGGCGGATGGATGTCAAAACCGTTTCTCAATGGTAATATTGAAGAAGAGTTGTATATGATACAACCAAAGGGTTTTGTCGATCCTAAGGATGCTAACAAGGTGTGCAAGCTTCGATCCATCTTTGGATTGAAGCAAGCATCAGTTGGAATCTCCGCTTTGATGAGGTGATCAAAGAGTTTGGATTTGTCCAAACTTATGGAGAAGCTTGTATTTACAAGAAAGTGAGGGAGCAATGTGGCATTTCGATATTATATGTGGATGACATATTATTGATGAAATGATATAGAACTTTTAAAGGTTAAAAGTTATCTAAACACAAATTTTCAATGAAGGACCTAGGTGAGCGTCATACATATTAGGCATAAAGATCTATAGAGATAGATCTAGGCGCCTAATAGGAGCTATCAAAGTACATACCTTGATAAGATTTTAAAGAAGTTTAAAATGGAGAAGTAAGAAGGGGTTCTTACCTATGTTTCAAGGCAAGACATTGAGTAAGACTCAAAGTCCGGCGGCCGGAAGAAAGAGATAATGGACAAAGTCCCTATGCTTCACCATAGGCTCTATAATGTCGCCATGCTATGTACAAGACGGATGTACACGCTATTAGTTTGACTAGTAGGTACCAATCGGATCGTGTTCTAACATCGATAGCGGTCAAGAATATCCTTAAGTACTACGAAGAACTAAGGATATGTTTCTTGTATCTAGGTGAAGAAGAGCTCTTCGCTAAGTGTTATGTCGACGCTAGCTTTGACACGATCCGGATGACTCTAAGTCTCAATCCGGATCGTATTTCTCATGAATGGCGGGCGGTTAGTTGGAGGAGCTCAAACAACCTTGGTAGCGGGATCAACAACGAGGCGAATATGTTGTCGCTTGAGCGGCTCGAAGCGGTTGGATGAAGGAGTTCATATCCGAACTAGGAGTTGTAACAAGCGTTGGACCCAATGGTGATCTATTGTGACAACAATGGTGCCATTGCCAATGCCAAAGAGCCAAGGTCTCACAAGCATTCCAAGCATATTAAGCGCGGTTTCACTCCATCCATGAGCATGTCAAGGATGGAGATATAAAGATTTAAAAGTACATACGGATCTCAATGTAGCATCCGTTGACTAAAACTCTCCTAGAGCAAAACATGATCAACACGTAACTCAATGGGTGTTAGATATATCACTATGTAACTAGATTATTGTCTCTAGTGCAAGTGGGAGACCAAGGAATATGCCACGAGGCAATAATAAATTGTTTATTATGTGTATTCCAAGTATATGATAGATGTTTATTTTGCATGCTATAATTGTATTAATACGGAAGCGTTAATACATGTGTGTTTAATAAACAAGCGAAAGTTCCTAGTTAAGCCTCTCTCATAAACTAGCTCGTTGATTAACAAGATGATCAAGGTTTCTGAACATGGACATTGGATGTTGTTAATAACGGGATCACAACATTAGTGTAATGATGTGATGAACATTCATCCAAGTATAGCATTACGATCAAAGTCATTGAGTTTATATTGCTATAACAACTTACGAGTGATCCTAATCCTTAGACCATGAGATCATGTCAATCACTAACACGGAAGAGTTTCTTGATAACATCAAGCGTCACACCGCAATGTGGTGATTATAAAGATGGATTCGAACTAATAAAGTGTTATGTTGAGGCTCATGGATCGAGTGGAATTTGTTCATCCGATGACGGATAGATATACTCTGGGCCCTCTCGGTGATATCACATTGATTAGCTTGCAAGCAAGTGATTTGATCACTAGAATGTTATATCACAGGAACGAGAAAAGAGTGCATGTCTGTAACGAGATCAAACTAGGTATGGAGATACCGATGATCGAATCTCGAACATGTAATATATCGTGAAACAAAGGGATTAAGATACTAGCATAAAAGGTTCCGACGATCACAAGAAAGTCATCGTTGAATGTGTGGGAGTAAGTATGGGTCTCCAGATCCCGCTTCGATTATTGATCTGAGAGGGTCTCGATCATGTCCGCATTATTCACGAACCGTAGGGTGACACACTTAAGAGACACCGACATCCAATTGGAGCAAATGTTTCATGCGAAAAGAATAAACAAAGGAATTTATTTCACTAGATACCAAAGCAGTTTTGAAATTGCATAAAGTGGTTATGCATGTGAAATAGAATTCTAGCAAGGGTTATTGTGAATGTTTGTCATTAAAGTAATTGACAAAATTCTGAATAAAATAAAAGTTTTATTTAATGAGAGTTTGCATTAAATTTGGTGGAAATTTAATGGGAATTTTGAGTGGACTTTTGAGTGGAGGGAATTTGGAGGAGTTTTGTGGTGGAGTGTCCACCCACATGAAGAGGGAGGGCAAGGGGCAGCCCCATGCCTGCCACCCCTTGGGGTTCCCCCTCCTCCTATAAAGGCCCTCCTCTCACTTCTCACTCACACCTCCTCGTGAAGGATCTCTCTCCCTCTAGAATTTATCCCCATGGTCTCGGACTAGCGAGATACATGTTCCAGTGGCTATTCGGCAAGAAAGAGTTGTGCTTCCGCTGCATCGCTGGGCGAGGAGGCGGTTGCTCAGTGCCTCGAGCGTGTGCGAAACGCGGATCTGGCTGCGATCTTGGCGCTAGGACTTCCTCTCGATCTTGAGATCGGCAAGAGATCGTCTACATCAACCACGAGTTGAACTCGTTAAGCTTTGTCGGTCTTCAAGGGTATGTTCTCTCGGATATACATCCGCGTTGTTTGTATCTAGTATAAATAGATCTTGGTATATAGTTCACATCGAGGAAATATTTTGTTTTCTATGTTGCGAACCCTTCAAGCGAACTGATCATAAAGACACGAAGTAGTGAGACTCCCAATGAGGTAATCCCGTCCCCATCCGGGTATCGGGTTATGTTTGTTGCCTTCATGATTGCGGGTTTCTTTTCCGGTCCATGACTTCCTTCGTGGGTGCTCTTTTCTATGGGGTTCAACTCCATCATCTGTCTCCCAACTCCCTTCTCCACATTGCGTGTTTTATCACGCTTATGAAGTGGCTTGGCATTGAGCCGCACTTTGGCCTCTTCCTAAGCTTTATTCCGTGAAGAGGTAGTCTGGTGATGGTGTGTATCCCATTGGGGTTTCATCATCTCCCTCAGTCCCAATGTGCAATTATTTTCCTTTTCCATGTCGAATCATCCAAGATTAAGCGGAGTAAATGGTTTTACATCCGTGACTCCGTACTGCCTGGGCAAGATTTTGGTCTCGTTCCTTTTGACCCCTCCCAATTGATTGAGAAGAAAAGATCCTGGAAAAACTAAATCTTAGACGGTGAGGTGGCGGAGATAGAGGCCCTGTACCGTCGGGTGGAGGATCTCCAAATGATTCCTGAGAAGGAGGTGAATGGTGTCGACATCATCCGGACGTTTCTTGAGCGTCGGGTGCAGCCTCTCCAAGCGAGGACGCATCCGATGTTTCTTTACTCTGGGCGCCGTGATCCGACGAGGGTTTCGAGTGAGAAAATCTCCGAGGTGGAACTTGACAAGGCTCTTCGTATTTGTTGAAGTTCAAGGCCGAAGAAATCCCGGAAGTCGTGACTTCTCCCTTTTCTTCGACGTTGGTCGTCAAGGTGTAGATTTGTGCGCGTAGTGCTCCTTTGTTTTTTGTCTGTGTACTTTTCCTTTGTTTGCTAACAAAGTTCCTTTTCCTTTTCTTGAGCTTCAAAGTGCGGGCATGGCACCACGTTGCCGAAAGGTATCCGAATGCCCGGATAATGAAGTGGTGGATTCCGTGTCGAGCTACCGTCGGTGATCCCAATGAGAGGATGCCGACGAATCGAGTGAGGACCATTCGCGCAAGCGATCACAGAGCTCTAGCGAGTCGTCAGATGCCTCAACTCCTCCGACTCCCAGAAATCCTCTGGGCCTTGAGCGTCATGATGATGTTCATGGGGTTTCTTCCTCTCCCCTTCCTGCCATTCCTGTGCAGGCTGTTGCTCCGCACCCGCCAAACAAAGCGGAAGAAGGAAGAAAAGAAGGAGAAGAAGGAAGAAAAGAAGGAGGAGAAGAGGGCCGAAGGGCTTCTCCTATCTTCGACTGACCGTTGGGCTCGTAAGTTTTCTTGTTGCCACGGTTGTCCTTTGTTCCTTGTTATTTTTGCACTGTGTTGATTGGTTCGAATGATGGCAATCCTCCTCGGCTCTAGTGATGGTGTGGCGAGATGATGGGGAGTCGAACATTGCGTCGCCTCCTCCTCGGGCAGTGGCGACTTACAGTGACGTTTCTCCGATTCCTCCTGCGGGAGAGGCTGGTGGTTGCGCCTCGAATTTCGCAGGCAGGCTCACGGGTTCGCCTTGAACACGTAAGTTTTCGCTTGATGTTACAGAGGCCCCGAGTGTCTTCGTATCTTTGATGTTGTTTATGCTTCTTTGTGTTGGGCGTAGCCCCAAGTCCTGCTCTTACTACTATTGCTCGTTGTTGCTGCCCTTTTGTCCAAGAGGCCAAGCGGTCAGTGGAGGAACGCTTGTGTTGGAGGCCAAACTGCGACTTCAAGATATTAAATACGCCTTGTAGTACTTCTCTTGCTTATCCTGGTCCTGTTCTTTGACACTTTCTTGTTGTAAATGCAGGAGCATAACGATTCTCTCCGTGAGGTTGATGCTCTGAAGAGCCTTGTGTCGGAGGCGAGAAGGCGCGGTCTGAGGCGCCTTGAGCTGGAGCCGACGAAGGCAGCGAAAGCGTCTGACGAGGCGCAGATCGTGAGGAGCAGTGGCCACCGTTAATGCTGCTCGTGAAAAAGGGGGGTGGAGAAGCTCATAGCTCTTGCCAAGGCTATTTTGGGTGAGCGTTAGCTTTTTACTTCTTTTCTACGGATCTTCTTCTATGTTGCCTTTCTTCATGTTTTCTTCTTTTGTCTCGGATGCCGCAGCATCGAGTTCGACCATGATGCTCTGGAGCAGAGTGCTCTAGATGATGCCATGGCGGTCGAACGGCCTAACGACACCGTCGTCAACTCCTTGCCAAGGCGAAAGAGGTCCTTGGTCGCTTCTACAGAACTCTTCCAAGGCGCATCCTTGAAGATGTGGATGCCTGGCGGAGGCTCTGTCGAGCGCTGCGGTATAGCGCCAATCGAAGGGCATCGGCGGCGTCCTTGGCTGGCGATGGCCATGGCGGGCCAAGCTGGACCTGCCCAGATTACTTCTCGGATGCCGGTGCGGATGGATCCGAGGTAGCCTTCGCCGCCTACTCGCTGGCTGCGCGATATGGGCCCAAGCTCATTGACTTGTCATGCGTCTGCGTACGCATTGACGGCGAGGCCAAATCTAGGCGATCTAGTTCGGCGACTCGGTGCCTCCGCCTTAGGCATAGTAGGCGTAGGTAGTTTGTAGTCTATTTTTGTTGTAAATATATTTTGTAGTACCATCCTTGTGCCGCGTGGTAACCTTATATATTTTAATGAATTCCTCCGAGTTGTGCTCTATCCTTGGCTGAATGTGTGTGCCTTCTTTTTTGCTGCTATAGGTTCCTTGGTCTTGACCAGTTGACACTTCATCAAAGGCCCTTACGAGCATCGTTGGATGATTCCTCGCAGCTCGCTTTTCTTGAGATTGCGTCGCGGCTGGAATAGATTTGCTTGGGTTCTGTGGTCGTGGCGTTTGGAAATCCAGCGACCGTGTGCAGCGAGAGGAGTATTTGATGGCGGAGCTGGTGTTGTCCGTTGCAATGTAAGTTGATCCTTACTTGGTAGCTCAGTTCTTGGTGAGCTTGGCCTTACTCTTGTTTTGTGCGGTTGTCGCGGTGCCAATCTTGCTTGAAGAAAAGGCGTATTCTTTGTTGAGTCAATTGCTTGACTCAACAGGACATGGCCAACAGCTTCTTACGGATGGATCGTGATCGCGCCATAGTTACGGCGGCAGTGCGGGATCGTGTCTACAATTGTGGTGCTCCGCCGGTGCGGACATCACTTTCCTCGGTCTTTGCATGTCATGTTTCCATTGGATGCCGCTTGACCCTTACAGGTCTTGGCGAAGTTTGTGCTAGCAATGTCAAGGAGCTGGTGCGGCAGCAGACTCGTCAGCGGTGAAGCTGCATTGTCTCTTGTGAGGGTGCACATACAGCGTGGCTTTCTTGTGGCGGCTGGGCCACCTTCTCGACCGGATGGTGGCGCGAGTGGAACATCGTCGCATTACTGTGGCGTAAGGCGATATGCGAACAAATTGTAGATTTGTTTGAGCAGCGTGCTCGGTTATTCTTGAATAGGTGGACTGAAAATAAGCAGATAGATGTAAAATTTGTATATTGCGGTGGCGTTTATGTGCCCTTTGTTGTAAAGGTTTGCTTGTTTGTGAGCACGCGATGCTTTGAGTAATCACGTGCCATTTCGTTTGCATATGGTCACTACTCAGTGTACATGTTTTGTCCTTAGTCGATGAAATCGTGAGGTGGGGGAGCCCAGTGCGTATGTAGCATGTAGTAAAGTTGCGAAAAATAGTCAGAGGGTTGAGGCGAGTACTTAGCTTTATTTATATCGTAATGGAGGAGGTACATGGTTTTGAGTAGCCTTGGTGAAAGCCTTATTGAAAGTAAAAAGGGGTGGGTTGCTCTGGGTAGATAAATCGTCGCTGCGAGGCGTTCCACGGGTTGGAGTATCGACTCCGGACTCACGTGCTTGAGGCGATAAGCGCCACAGGATGACCTCGGTGTTGGCGTGGGTCCTTCCATGGTGAATCGAGTTTGTTCGGTCGCTTTTGCTTGAGTCGCAAGGCGAGGTCTCCTTGACGAAGGACCTTCATCGGCGGTGATCGGCGGCTGCTATATCCGCCTTCATCGAGTGTGTCGGCGGCGTCTTGAGTGCGGCCGTGGACTCGGCTTTTATGCGACGACTCGTGGGGCTGGTGGCGTGCCGGTGGTAGCGGCCTCGGCTCCGTGCACCATGAAGAGCGGTGTGTAGCGGTGGAGCTGTTTGGCGTGATCGTAAGCTCCACAGATGCAGACGGTAGCTCTTCGTCCGATTTCCAGCTTTTTGCTCGAGTGATCTCATGAGGCGCTTCTTGATGCCGGCCAGATTGGGTGGCCTTTTCCACTTGCCCGTTGTTTGCGGGTGTGCCCTTTGAGCATATCGTGATATTGATCCTCGGGCCTTCGCGAAGTCACAAATTCTTCGGAGATGAAGTTTGATCCGTTGTCGGTGATGATGTGCGATGCGTAAACTTTGTGAACAATGGATTGAAGAACTTGTGGGTTTGCCCTTACGGTTGGTGGTAGCATGGCCTCGATCCACTTGGTGAATTTGTCGATTGCGACCGGAGGAAGGCGTCCTCCTTCGAAGATTTTGGCGGTTTGCGATCATGCCGAGCCCCATTGGGCAAAAGGCGAGCTATGGGTATGGGTGAAGTTCGGACCCGGTCGTCTGTTTGTCGGCGAACCGTTGGCACCCGTTGCATCTTGACGATGTCGCCAGCGTTGCTCATGGCGTTGGCGATAGAATCTGCTGGCGAGCTTTGGCGACGAGGCTGCTGCGTGGTGGCGCAGATGCCCTCGTGGATATCTTGGAGTATGGCCTTGCCGTCGTTGATGGTGACGCACCATTGTAGTAAACCGTAATGTGCGTTTGTATGCTCGCCGTTGATGATGGTGAAGGCTTTTGACGGCTGAGATCTGCGTCGGGCATCTGTCGGGCCTGTCTGGCAATTCTCCGTTATCGAGGCTGGAGGTATGGGCGTGTCAAGTTTCTTATTGCCATGACCTGCATCGGGTTGACCATGGAAACTTTGGTATCCAACTTTTGGTCCTTCATGACCTTGGGCGTAGCCAGTGATGCTTCTTTGGGTGATCCTTGGAATTTCCGCTTGATGGATGTACGAGATCATTGAGGAACACACGGTGGTACCTTTGCACAAGTGGAGCCAATGTTGGCGAGTCTATCGGCCTCCTCGTTGCTCTCTCTTCCAACGTGCGAAGTTAGCAGCAATTCTCCTTGAGTCGTTGTATAAGCCTTGATGCGATCATGTTTTCGGCGTGTCGTCACACTCATTCATCGTCTTTATGCGACAAGGTTGGAGTCACCGTAGATGACCGTAGTTCGCCACATATTTTGCCATCTTCATGCCATGGATGAGGGCTTCGATTGACCTCATTGTTGGAGGCTCTGAATTTCATCGAAGGATGTACTTCATCTTGTCACCTTGCGGGGAGGTCGATGACTCCACCTTTGCTCTGCTCAGCGCTTGGAGCCGTCGAAATGCATTGTCGGGCGTGACATATCGGGGTGTCGGCATTGCGCTCCATCCGATGTACCGAAGTCTGGAAGGACTTGAGATTTGATTAGCGTGTCGCTTTTTCGTAGATGATGTCCGGGGTGATAGTTTAATGCCCCATAGTGCCACGCGTCCTGCGACCTCGGGTTATTCGGGATCTTTGTTTAGGGTGCCTCGTTGGTGATCATCACGATGCTCACAGAAGTAGTGGCTCGATCGTCGAGTAGTCATGAACACGCCATAGTAAACCTGATGGTAGTCGGTACCGATGTTTTGTTGGAGTGAGAACCTGTTGAGGTAGTAAATTGGGCGTTGTACCCGTGGGTCTTGCCTTCTTGGTCGTTCGACCACGAAATCTTATCTTGACCACACGGTGTGTAGGCGCTATGTACAACAATGAGCTCGCGCTCTTTGGCGTGACCAAAGCAGGCGAGGTGGAAGAGCAGCAGGGCTTTCGAATCGTCGTTGGCTTCGGTGTCCACTCGAACTTGTGCGCCTTGCACGGTGGCGGTAAAATGGTAGGGCCTTCTCGCCCATGCGGTGATGAACCTACTGTGCCGCTACTATCTACTTGTTGCTGAAACGCATATGAGGTTTTCGGCTTCTCCATTGTCATGATAGCTTTGATTTTCTTGGGTTCGCGATCCCTCGTTGAGAGATGA